>JBBPFJ010000442.1:0-105348 GCA_037975025.1 Excoecaria agallocha
ATATGAAGTAAAGAAAAACCAAAAAATAAAATATGTAAAGAATAGAAAGATCACTTAATTATTATTTTTCATTTTACTTTTTTATAGCCATGTCTATATTTATGTAATCAAAAAATTGAAAAAAAAAAGATTAAATTATTTTTTTTATGTAAGGAAGCAGTATCCCTTTTCCCAATTCCTTTATTAAATAATTTAAAAAATGAAAAATTTAATTTGATTAAAAATATAGTTTAGATACTGTATTTTTTTTATATAGTCAAATTGAAATTGATTAAAAAATTAAGGCCAATCATTCATAGGGGTAAATACTTGAAAATTTCAGGCTCGAGCAATCCTTACAAGACTGTAAAATACATGTCATTTATATATATATATATATATATATATATAGCAGATGAGAGAAAACTTATTATTAGGACATGTGTTTTCAATTAAGTTGAAATGTGTAACAGAACAACTGAAAAATTTGTATATAATAATTATTTTTCAGGCAAAATATGTAGGAATTTCATTGAAATGACAATTATCCAACTTTGTTTGGGTTGTGATAACTGTACATTACCATGCAAAATAATAATAATAATAATTAACCATCTCTTCAATAATAATAATAATAATAATAATAATAATAATAATAATAATTACATCATAGCTTTTGTTTTTTTTTCTTTCTAACATATTAATCAGTACAGAGAAAGATATATATATATATATATATATACATAGGAGATGAGAGAAAACTTATTATTGGGCTATGGGGCTTGACGCTTTTATCAAAAATCATATCTTTTCCACAATCATGGCGCCATCTTCCAGGTTCACAATGTTTGCGAGCTTCGTATTTGTCACCGTATTATTTTCCGGTGAAGCATTGAAAGTTCCATTTGAGGTGCGAGATTTGGTGGCGTTGTTGCCGAAGGAAGTTTCATGGCCAATTCTGAAGAAACTGAATAGCCCGATTGACATATTACCGTCGTTTGTGGGAGATGCTCCGTGGGGAAACAAAAAAGCGGAGTGGAAGGGTGCTTGCTTCTATGAGAACACTGCTTGGATGGAGTTCCACAATAAGAGTGGCACTCCCTTTGGCGGTGGCACTCTCCATATCAAGGTAATCAATTTCTATATATCATTCCCTTTTCTTTTTTTATTTGGTCTCTACAAAGTTTTTGAATTTTGATGGTTGATTTTATCGATCATCACCCTTATAATACCAAAATAACGTATCAATACAGAAGCTCACTAATGGGCTGATAGGTTTCCAAACTATGTAAGATATGTGTAAAGTGTTAGTTTGATGTATTATCTCAGTATAGTCATCATGCCATATATCATTCTGGTATAACATATATTTCACATAATTTTATGACATGTCTCTCTATGTATCACCTCATGCGCTGAACTGGAGCGCCAACAGAAATTTCTGATGGTTTTTATGATTTATTTCGGTTAAAATAACTTTTGACCATAAATATTTAGAGTTGGTGTATTTTTATGTTATAAAATATTTTATTATTATGATATATTATTTTAGCATGTATAAGTTCAATTAGTGTACATGAAATTAACTCTAAATTTGGATGCTGGATTGAAGCTTGTCTGATGTGCGTAAAAACAAATCGGTCTTGGGTTTTATTTCTGAATGTTTGTGTCCTGTATGTTGGTCTACTTTTTCTCGAAACTTGGAGGATTTGTGTATGGGTTTTTCCAGAGACAGTAAAATCATTTATTCTAACAATTAATTAATTTATTCTAACAATTTAAAGTGTGATTGAAGTTATAAAAATAAAATAAAAATTAATCATTGGATTAATCAAACTAATATAAGAATAAATACGTTAGTTAAGCAATAGCGAAATGCGTTATTAAGATAAATGAGTTGTTCAATATTTAAATTACTATAAGATATTTTATTTTTATCCAAATAAAATGAAAAAAATTATTCAAACTAATAATTAAGTATGAAATTATTTGACTGATCATGCAACTGTGTACCCAAAAAATAATAAAAATTTGTAAAATAATTATATCAATAATTAAATTGTAACGTAAAGAAAATCATATTATTTAAATAATATATTTTCTATCACTCTTTTATGAATATTATGGTCCCGACAATAGTATATAATCCTTATAGTCTTATTATTAAAGGTATTTTCATCAACCAATAATTATTGGTTTGAGTGATAAAAAATTTAAATTTTTTTAAATGAAATTTTAAATTTAATTTTTATATCATTCATGAAATATATATCATTGAAAGAATCAACTTTAATTATGAATCTGATAATATTCAATTTTGAATTAATCAATTTTATATGCTCCACGTAATCGAATCAAAAATCGAAAGTTCATAAAAAAAAAGGCATTTTCATCCATTTCAATTAGTTTGTTTGGGTTATAAAACGCTCAAAAATAAGCTTCTAAGGTATTTTATCCTTTTTCTTAACACGTGTGCTCCACGTCATCCCATCCCTGAATGTTCTTGTCTCTTTTGCAGTATAATGTTTTAGTTGGTTTTGTTCAATAGCGGAGGTTTTAAGTTTCAACAATGGCATTTATTTCCTAACTTTCAGAACTACATTTTAGCTCCTTGGGTTTTGCTATACCTGAAACTCCTAATCCACATGTATTTGGCGATTTTTATTTTGACGCTTCATTCACTTTTGTGAATTTGGCCGGATTCTTACCTGCTACCTGGGCATTGTTTTGCTGCCGTTTTTTCATTTTTTTCTGCTACTTTTCTTTTGGTGGAGATTGATTTCTTCTTCTTCATTTTGGAATAGTTCTTACTGTGGTTCTATTTAGCCTTTTCAGTTCAAAACTCGGGTTGTTACTGAAAAATTCAACTATTACATGGTCTTTTGAATTTAAATTATAGAACGCCATAGTATGTACTTAGCTTCTGCAAACTGTGGTTTTCGTTTTTGATTTTCCATCTTTTGAAGTAAGATTTCGTTGTATTAGGTCTCTCTAGGTATGCTTTCGTATGATGTCTACAAGTTACAATAAATTTTCTATTGAATTTTTGAACTGGATGAATAAGGTGATGGACTGTTGTGTGTTTTGTGACATATTGAAATTGTTTTACTTTAGATTGGCAATCCAAGCCTCAG
This sequence comes from Excoecaria agallocha, assembly GCA_037975025.1. NCBI lineage: Eukaryota > Viridiplantae > Streptophyta > Magnoliopsida > Malpighiales > Euphorbiaceae > Excoecaria > Excoecaria agallocha. The sequence goes on from JBBPFJ010000442.1 coordinate 3,114, forward strand.
CTCTCCAATTCTTTAGGTCGTTTAACAAAATTTTAAATTAGCATAATTAAATGTGTAATGATAGAAAGCTTCTTTTTTTCCTATATTTCTATCACTATGAATGCCTTTTACCAGAAAACTCTTGTGGCCATAGTTCCTGGAGTAGTAATGCCTTCAAAATTGTGGGAATTTATTCAGGTAAGCAAAGCTCATAGCTGGAGTTGTATTGATCTTTATGTCTTTGCAACTCCATACCGTGTTACATGGGACTACTATTTTCTCTCGCGGGAGCACACATTGGAATTTACAGAATGGGAAGGTAAAGCTGAGTATGAACATGTAGGTTTTCTCTTTTAATCACCCAGAATTTCTACTAGTTTTGTTGCCAGATTTGAATTGCAAACGTGTTCTTTTTTTTTCTTTTTTTCTTTCTCTCTCTCTCTCTTCCAGGTGAAGAAAAAGGGTATTTCGATTTTTCTGATGCAAGCAGGAACGCTTGGGACCCTCCAAGCACTATGGGATATCTTTCCTCTACTTACAGATACTGGATGGGGAGAGAATTCTAATATTGAATTCCTTGAAAAACACATGGGTGCTAAGTTTGAAATACGTCCTCAGCCATGGATTACCAACATCAGTGTTGATGATATTCACTCTGGAGATCTCATTGCAATATCGAAAATTCGCGGGAGGTGGGGTGCTTTTGAGACTTTGGAGAAGTATGTAAGTGGAGCTTTTGCCGCTCATACTGCTGTTTGCTTAAGGGATTCTGAAGGAAAATTGTGGGTTGGTGAATCGGGACATGAAAACGAACAGGTAAAATGTAGGTTGAAGTTACCTTTTCTTATCAGTCTAAATGGCAAATTTTTTATCCTCTTTTGTTGAATTTCCTTTTGTAATTCTACTGCTAGAGCCATTTTAAATTTTCCTAACCATATGGGGATAATACAGGTGCATTATGGTCCTGTTCAAGATCACCTTATGGCATTCTTATTTAAAGAAGGAGATTATAGAAGCCTTTTATTGGTCTTTTAAAAATACCTTATCCAAATTCCATCGGGAGAACGTATTTCATTTTTCCCACTGCTAATACTTGATAATGACTAAAACTCTAAATTTGCTCTTTTGAAATCTGAGAGAACATGGTTTTTGGGATAGAAATGGCAACTATAGGGGTAAATTAAGATTGGTGTTTTCTTAGGGTAATTTTGTTTAGGATTAAACCTGAAGTAGGTCTTCACTTTTTGGCTGTAGGGAGTAAATATTGTGACTGTCTTACCATGGGATGAGTGGTGGGAATTTGAGCTGACAAAGGATAATTCTGATCAGCATATTGCACTGCTTCCTCTGCATCCTGATGTGCGAGCCAAGCTTAATGAGACTGCTGCATGGGAATATGCAATGAGCATGAATGGCCAAAGTTACGGATATCACAACATGATTTTTAGCTGGATAGACACTGTAGAAGGGAACTATCCACCCCCCTTGGATGCTCACGTGGTAATGTCATTATCTCATTTGAATACATGGTTTTCTGGTCTACTTTCCAACTTCATTCTTGCCATAACTTCTATCATTCATTTCTGTCCTGTAATTTGGTGGGTCATTGCACAATTAGGGTTCAATTCTCTGTTTTGAGCATTTGTATCAACTTGCATATTTCGCTACGTAACTTGCTTTTGCTTTGTATATTTTGTCTTACTTCTGCTGATATCTTAAGGTGTACCTCATGGCAAGAGCATACAGAATGATGGCACAAACTTATATGGCCAGTGAAATGGTGTCATTTTTAGCTTATTAACTTGCTATTTATGTTTTTAATTGAGGAATTATTTTGGTGAAATCTGAATTGAAGCAATTTATGGTATTCTGCAAGGAACTTGCTTGGGCAAATTTCATTTGTTGTCAATGGATATAAGCTTTCTTTCAACTCTTTCTGGAAGTGGGTTTGCAATTTGCTCTCATACTGTGCTTATTGTATCAAAAGTATTTGGGCATTCTGAAAAGCCAATTTGAAACAAGTTAAATTTGCTCCCATCAATCAAAAACAAGAATCAACTAAAGTATCTGAAAAATGTTGTTGCTTGTTAGAGTGAATAGCTTTTTCAAATGCAAGTTTAGAGGTTCAGCAGTTCTAATAGATTTTTACTGTTGGCCTATTGTCCTACAGGTTGCATCTGCCATGACAGTTTGGAGCAAAATACAACCTGCATCATCGGCCGACATATGGAATGAAGCCTTGAACAAGCGACTTGGAACTCAGGTATTTTAACAGAGTTATTCTGCCGTTTTTCCTTAGATGCAGACTGGCTAGAAAAATCAGGTTTTTAATTGATTTTATGTTTCAAATGATTTTCCTTTTGTCCCCACCAATGGAAAAGATGATAAAAGGAAATTACTATCTATATGATGCTTTCTCCAAGTGAATGACATCAATCCTGTACAAGTCACATATTACTTATTGGAAAAACTAAGGAATTTATCCCAGGTTCTTTATGATTCACTAACTCCTGACACTTTATTATTCTAAGATAGTGAATCTTCTCCCAGGTTCTATATGATACAAAGTTAGTCTTGATCTCTAAGTTTTATTTTACGGTAATTAAATGATTGTTTGATCCTCGAGTTTTGGAGAGTTGGATCAGTCGTCTATTGTTAACAACGTCTCTTTAAAGTGCTGCTATTAGTTGTATATCATCATCTAATGGTGCCATCAAAGTAATTTTCTTAGCAACTGATGTAACATTTGGGCTTCATGCAGGGCCTCAATCTTTCTGAAATCTTGGTAGAAACTGAAAGGCGTGGGTCATCTTTTGGTGAATTGTTGACAATTCCTGAACAGGATGATTGGGTATACTCTGATGGGAAGTCAACTTCTTGTATTGCATTTGTTCTTGAATTGTACAAGGAAGCAGGACTCTTTGATCCACTTGCTAGCTCAATACAAGCTACTGAGTTTACGGTTAGTTTTTGAATTATCTATTCTTTCTTTTGCATCAAAATGTGATACTTAGCTTTCTTTTATTTTCTTAGCCAATGAAAGCTTTTATTATACTTGAATCCATGCACACTAAAAGTTCAACTTTGGTGATTTGAACGAATCTCATTACCCACAGAAAGAGGAAACACATTAAAAATACAATTTATCCCTGTGCATTTGCAATTACTTTGTCTGGTTTTGTAGCCTTCACTTCCACTTAGGTGGCATGCCAAATTGTGGTCCTAATGTATTCATAACATTTCTCCTGTGTGACTTAAAAAGTTGCAAACTATGATCTTTGAAACAGCCTTTCTTTAGAAAGGTACGGAAATGTGTGCGCACTATAGATGATCCTCACAAATTTTTGCAAAGCAGAGAGCCTTATGTACTGAGGATGCCACTTATTCATGAAACAGATTATCTATATAGAATTGAATGTTTAGAATAGTCTACTAAAGTGATATGGTTATAAATGGATGATTTCTGAACTTCATCCTCTTGAATTTTAATTGAGCTAAACAACTTGCTACTTTGAAGATAACAATTTTTTCTGCTTTTATGTTAAGTTTGCTCAACAGGTGAATATTTTCTCTTTTGTTATCTGAGTTGCTTTGACCTAATTTACACAATACATACTAATATATGGTTAATTTCTGAAAATGCAGATTAAAGATGCTTACATGCTCCATTTTTTTGAAAATAACTCAAGTCGTCTTCCAAAGTGGTGCAATGATGGGGACGATGTGAAGCTCCCCTTTTGTCAGATTAAGGGGAAGTATCGAATGGAGCTACCAGGATACAATACCATGGATCCTTATCCCCATATGAATGAAAGGTGTCCATCACTGCCTCCCAAATACTTCAGGCCACATAACTGCTAAACAACTCTACTTTCTTGAGATTGTCTCATGTTCTCATTTGTGTTCCTTAATACAACTATAGAAGCTTTCAAAAGAAAGGTTTGCTGATGTTGGCTTTAAATTTATGCAATGTAATGTATCATTAGAGAATATTGCATAGTGTAGAGAGTACTCAGCGCAAGTGAACTTCTACACAGGAACAATTAGACTATTTCATTTTGTTCTTTTCCATGATTGGAATTGTTACATGTTAAGAGGAATAGGTTTAAGGTTCGCTGATTTCAATTTATTCTGTATGGAAATCTAATTATGTTGTAAGCTCTGATTTTCTGATCAAAAGGTACAAGTATCACATCATTATGTTTGAGACCTTCCAACAGACACCTATTCCTTTTGTCGTACTATTTAGGATATTCATAAAATATGTTGTGTCGGCGTGATTCTAATGGGCAATCCTTCTGCCTGCTCTGGCATTGGATTCCTGGCAAAGGAATTATCAGCAAGCATCTTCCATGTAAATTGAGTGACCAGATAATGTATTGTGATGAGAGTTTCAATCCTTGCAAACTCATATCCTGGACATATCCGAGGACCCCCTCCGAACGGAATATAGTAGCAAGGGGGAATTGGGTTCTCAAATCCGTCTGGATCAAACTTATGCTGCTCTTGGAATAAACTATTATCCATGTGTGTCATACTGGTAACCCAAAATATCTAGATAACAAACAACTGTCATCATCTAATTCAGCTCAATGTTATAGATGATATAGCTTAATGAAGAAGAAAGACCGAGGCTTTCACTTACTTGCCATCCTTTAGGAATATGATAACCTTCATACTCTATATCTCTGACAGCTTTTCTGAAGCCACCGAAGATAGGAGGGTGCACTCTCATGGTCTCCATTGCCACTCTCCACGTGTACTTCATCTTGGTAAGGTCTTCCCAAGTTAAGAATTATCCTTTTCTCTTGCTCTTGGCTATCTCTTCCTGTTCTGCAATCCCAAGTTAAGAATGAAGCATTTCAGTGCTTATGTATCAATTGATAATGAGAGTTCTGTTTTGCAGATATATACCTCGAAAAACAACTGCACGAATAAAAGGTTCATTAGCAAAAAGCCTTATCAAGAAAGTGATCAGAACAGATGAAGTATCGTGTCCCGCAGTCATAACAAGCATAATGTTGTCCACAATCTCCTTCGTGGTTAGTGCTGCTTCATTGTTTTCATTGTGGATGCTAAGCAAGCAAGTGATGAGGTCTTGGTGAGCATTAGCATCCTTCTTCTCAAGCTCCATTCTTTTTTCACTTATGAGGTCCTTCAAAATGTTTCTAATATTTTTGCTTGCCTGGAGGCTGCGGTTGTATCGTGTGAAAGGTAAGTTAATCGGGATTGACCACATTCCTAATATCATTTCTTGGAACCAATCCACAAGTTTATCTCTTCGTGTTCCGCGTTTGATCCCAAATAGAAGAGTGCATATTATATTGAATGTCAGTGTCTTCATCAAGGGCAAGACCTATCAGCAATCCAAGAAAAGTAAATGCCTCATCAAGAGCAATAACAAATCATGTTTTGAATCCCCTTTTTTCATTGGGTAAATAACTATGGAGTTGCCAACGTGTGAAGCTATAATTATGAAGGCTTAATCAACATACCTTGACCTCCTGCTGACCTTGCCAGTAACTGTGGATATGTAACCTGACTTCCTCATCCATTTTTCCAACATACTGCTTCAAAGATTCAGGCTTCAAAAAGGACACAAGAGCACCCCTCACACGCTTATGATCTTGGCCGCTTAGTTCTAGTATGCATCGATCACCTAAAAGCGCCTTAACTGACTGTATTTGGTTATTACCGAGAGTGCTGCAATCACTGGCGAACACAAACTTGTTTGCACCCTGACCATATATGAAAATAGTTGGTTTGCCGAAGAGACTTAGCTTGGATATCGGACCATATTTTTGAATTCTTTGTTGCAGCCATTTTTCTGCAGTATTTGCTCTCATATTTTGGAGAAGGCTAATGCTTTGGCCTATTATGGGAAATCCTAGTGAGCCAGGAGGAAGTTTCTGTGATGAACTTCTTCTCTTGGCGAAGAGAAGGAAGGTAGGAACGAGAAACATAAAAATTATGAAAAGGGTGTCCATCTTTTCCTACTTTCTTGGACCTCTGAGTGCAAGTGAGATAGGAGTAATGGGTATCATGGGATTATGAGACTCAAGGAGAATTTAAGAGAAGAAATCCAAGCACTATTTTGTTGGTTTATAAGTTGGAATATTTCTTCCTTGAGCTTAGGAATGTGTCACAATCCTCTTAACAAGAAGTTTAGAATTAAAAACAACCAATAGAGTTAAGAAAAATTGGTAGTTATCAGTTCTTTAAAAATAATTTAGTATGCTTTGGTACATCGAGAAAAGATTCCGTTTCCGGAAATTTGTCATTTTGTTTACCTTTCCCATAATAGTTTCTAATATTTTGATATTTTTCTTAGAAAAATTGCTAGAAGTTAAACGTACAAGACAACAAATCAAATAATGTTGATAGCAATTTCCTTCTGAATTGTTTACATCTCTGTTGCTTAGTGTTCATGTCCTCCACCATACTCGGTCCAATCTTGGAAGCACATCAGGAATTGAAATTTCAATGTTAAACTAACAAGCCTATTTCATCAAGGAGGAGACGGAAGAAATTTTCTTAAGCACAACATTAAAGGTAAGAGCAAGGTTCAAACTTCCTATTACTCTTTCAAAGATCAGAAACGTATTGTTCTGAGACATTAGACGACATGGAATAGTATAAGATACGTCAGAGATTAAAACATCCAATACAAATAACCAAGTCTGCTGAAATTAGTGGTATACAAATCCTCAAAGCCATCACTCAGCCTTGGCAGGAATGTGGTTGCCACCGGTTGCAATTTTGTACACATAAAACAGAGTCATAAGAGCACTGCAAGAAACCATAATTGTAAGTTGAAGCTCAAAAATATTTTCAAATGATAATTTCAACTGACAACGGAAACCTTCTTGTCAGATAGTCCAACAAACAATGAGGAACTTTCAAAATAGGCCTTTGGTGATATCAATAAAAGGGCTTACAGGATGAATGGTAATATAAAGCATGTCATAGAATAAAATATCACAAAGTTAACAAGAAAACCAGAATGCACTAGCATATTCTAGAAAAGATAACGTCGAGCAGCATGTGTTGGTTCCTGTGTGCGTTCGACATTTCAACCCTTGAACAAAAGTTTGCTAGCCTCTAAATGATAATGACTTACAGTGATAAGCATAACCATAAACTTAACGTAATGTATTGTTGATGACTTACTAGGGCATATCACAACCACCAAAAACATCAATGTCTCCTTCCAAGAAATGTAATCCTGCCCGGGATATTTTATTTTATGCTTTGGATTTTAGTCAATAATACTAACAGGTTGTTCTGACTTTACTCCTTCACACATTAGCAATCTGTCCATTTATATATTTCATCTCTTTCTGTTTGCATTTTAAATGCTCTAATTAGCATTTTCCCAACTGAAATGCGATTACAGATTATGATGGCTGTAGAACAATTACAACCATGACAAAAAGATGCAACTCATTAAAATAGGATTACCTGAATTACTGTTTCCTTATTTTAGACAACTAATTCAATAAAACTTTCTATTATAGATTAGTTTGGCTATAGCAAGCCATAGAATTCCTCGTCTTCAGTGGCCTAAAGAATGAATCATCTTCCTATTTGTTTATGACTAAAATTTTGAGGTTTGAGTTAGAAGGGGCATTCATGCTGAAGGATATCTCCCTTGTGGCTTATCAGTTTCTTATGCATTTATGCAGAACTGAACTCGTGAATGGATAGACCAGTGCTGTTCTGTTATATATATATATGAGGAATGAACTTGTGAATGGATAGACCAGCGTTGTTCTGTTTATGCACACGAATAAAACAGTTCCAAACAAAATGAACTAGCATGTCAGCAATGATGGGATCCGATTAACAAGATATAATTGCAACATTACCAAGATCAATATGCAAATAGCATCTTAATGTTCATTCACCTAAACGGATTCCATATAAAGAATGGCCATGTTTACTCTTTCAAGATCATTGGAATGCACAAAATTTAGACAAAAGATCTTAGATGTCCAGATTCTCCAGAACAAACGAAGTCAAAGTGCATCCCTTGGGCAAAGTTCGACAAGATAATTTTAGAAGCTTGAGAGAAAAATAAAGACCATGTCTTTCTTTGCTCACCTTAATGAGACCTATTGTAAGAAACTAACACTGGGGCACAAAAAATTATATGCCTCATCAGCAATAATTTAATGGTCATAGCATATATTGAACAAGTAGAGGTGTCCAAGGTAAATATAGATCCAATATAACCAGCTGCATAAGCATGAAAGAACATGATAAATCATACCTTATCCCTGCAACAATACCAGCAGGCATAACTTTAGAGGTTTGCATATAGCGCTGTCCCATGACAAATGTCAGTACCGCTGCACAAACTGTTCCCAGGTACATGAATCAGTAAAAATACAAGTCTTGATGTAGATTTAAAGGGACAATTATAGAGAATGAAATTTGAGAAAGGAAAAGGAAACCAATGATGTCTATCTACTTTTAAAAATGGTATTCTCCATCAAGCAAGGCCGTAAATTCCTCGCTTTCTTATCAGGAAGACAGGTAAATATAGCTAATTCGCAGGTAGGTTACAAATAACACCAAGGACAAGGTAAACTATTTGTAAGTAAAGCAGCATTGTATTTTATCTTCGGACCTATCAAGAAAATAAACATGTTTTTGAGGACATTAAGGACAAAGGAAAGAGAATGTAAGCAACATCTAAGTTGAAGATCTATTGAATATTCTTCTTTTTTAGATTTATGATTGCCTAAGTTTATATAGTCCATACCATTCAAAGTCTTTTTTTCCCCTTTGGTCCCTCAGCACCAAAACTTATCAAGCAAAGTTTGGAGACAATGAAAGTTTTGCTCTTGCATGAGCTAATAAATGTAAAATAACCATGGTCCTTCCCTTGGAAATTACAAATAACCAACCTCGCTTCAAAGTAAACACCCTCTTGTGCTAAGAAAAGAAAGATCAATGACTGGCATGAGGCAGTCTGAGCAGTTCAACAAAATTTTACAAGTTGAAATCACTAATGCATACATGAACCCAGGACCATTTTTTAACTCAATTCTGGAAATCAGAAATAAGAACAGATCCATTACAAACTATGGACATCACTTAAGATGTTATAGCAGCTTCATACATAGCTTCAGCATTTCATTTCAGTCCTCCCTTTTTCCGAACTGTGAATTAAAGGGTCTCCGTTGGACATTATACCTCAGTCTTTGAACTCATTCCAACCCATAGACTAGTCAAAATTTATTTATCCCATTTGAAGAGCGAGACCATCAATCCCAAAGCTTCTCTTGGGATAATTTCAACAGGCCAAACTAATACGATTAGGAAAACAAGCAATCCTAATAATAATAATAAGCATCACTTTGTTGAGCTTCGGATCCACAATCAAGAAAATTGAAACCAAAAACAAAGAAACGATAGCAGAGAGAGAGAGAGAGAGAAGTATTACCAGTTTCGATAACCAAAGCAGGATACGAATTTTTTCGCCTCTCAAAAGCTTTGAGACTGAGATATCCAGCTAAAATGAGAAGCAATCCAGTGCCTACTCCTCCACCCAACGATGCCATGCTCCCTTTCTTCGCATACCCAATGATTCCTCCAGCCACAAGAATTAGTCCATAAGGGATGGTGAAGCAAAAGTCATGCATTTTTATGTTCCTCTTCTAACGGATTTGCAATACAGAAACTTGGGTTTCCCAGATCAAGTAAAGAAAGGGTCTTTACGTACGGCGTTTCAGTGTTTTTGGTTCTTTGGCTATAAAAAAAAATTGGCCTTTGATGAAACTTCCGTTGATGTCCAATTGTACAGTGGTGGCGCGTGGAATTTCATTGGTCAACTACTCCACGATCAAGATACTTTTAGTTTTTCTCCTTGTTTCCATATTTGCCCTTTACCGGCTCCAAAATGACAAATATATCCTCACAAACGACTGCGTTTTGAGTGACGACGTGGCATATTTGGTAACGGGAGTGTGCTGGGCACGATGGTTTTTTCTGGCTAAACGACGACGGGTAACAGTGAAATGATGGATCTAAAAATCGCGAAGGTGGATAATTGAACCGCAAAATCCATGGCACGGACCGATTACCGACCCGGAAGAACCCATTCTTTTCAATCCTCAGTCCCTTCCATTACCAGAGCTTAGACCTTCCTAAAACCCTAATAATGGCGGTATCCCAGTCCAATTCCAAACGACCCACTTGCCCATCTTGTTCTAAACTAACGCGTCTCTGCCTCTGCACTCGGATCCGGAATCTGGGTTTTGAGAATAAGGTGAGCGTAACCATTCTTCAACACGGTTTAGAGAAGAAACACCCTCTCAATTCTGTTAGGATTGCGAAACTAGGACTCAAAAATGTTACTGTGGTTGATATTTCCGATGTCAACTTTGGTGCCCGGTTCGTTATCCAATTACTGGAGTCAGTTTCTGGTTCAACTGGATCGAATAGTTTGGATTTGGATGGAGTTTTGGATAGGAAAGCAATCCAGACACGGAAGTTTGATGATATCAGTTCAGATAGAGAAATTGTCGATGAAGGAAATGCAAAGTATTTAGAAGAGAAAAGCAGGAATCTGGTTCATTCTAATTCTGTGTCAGAAACCGAGTCGATAAGTAATGAATTCGGCTCTGCACTAATGGAGGACAAAACTGATGATCCCGAAGAGCCAGTAATCTATTTCACAATTGGCAAACGAGGAGTAGTGAGTGATGTTCACAGCAAGTGGAAGCTTCAACTTCAAACTCATGCTAAGAAAGGTCAAAGCTTTGATCAAATTCTGGCTTCTCAAGTGGCCGTCGAAGCTCTGTCAACAGGGTTTATTGTAAAAAAGTTTAAAAAGCAACAGACAAATGGGAGCATAAATTTGGACGAATATGAAGAATTTGAAGTGGTAGTACCTCCTGGATCAGTGCTTCTATTTCCAAGTGAAACAGCAGTTGGTGTTGATGAACTCCAAGCAATGAATATTGAAGTGAAGAATTTGGTAGTGTTAGATGGAACATGGGCAAAGGCAAAGAGGATGTATAAAGAGAATCCATGGTTGAGGCTTTTGCCGCATTTGTTATTAGATTTAGATAAATTGAGCCTTTATAATGAAGTTAGGCAACAACCTCAAGCTGGGTGCTTATCTACCATTGAGAGCATTGTTTATGCACTTAAAGCATTTGGGGATGATCATGAAGAATTGGATAATCTTTTGCATGTTTTTGAGTCCATGGTTGGAGATCAAAGGCGCTGTAAATAAGAGAGGCTAAGCAAATCCTCTCCAACCTGATCATTCCATTAAATTACAATTCTACCCTTCTTGTTTCTATCATTTTTGTCAATGTAAATTCAGAATGCATCAGTAGCTTTCTATGTTCCTAAAGTTTCAAATTTTTTGACCAAATGCTTGAAAAGCTCCTTTCTTGGCATCTCAAAACCCTAACCAGAACCCCCAAGTCTTCTCCTTTCGTTTATATCTCTCGATTCTTAAACCATACAGTTTCTCAAGAGGACCCATATGACCCACCATATACTCTTGTCTCTAAACCCGAAAAACCGCCGAAAAAACCTTCGAAGCTGAGTAAAAATCCCCATGAGCAACTCAAACTCCCATTAAAATCTCACCTTCCTTTTGACTTTAGATACTCGTATTCAGAGTCTAACCCGGAAATTGAGCCAATTGGGTATCGAGAACCCAAGAGGTTTTCGCCATTTGGTCCGGGTCGGCTTGATAGGAAATGGACGGGAACTGCAGCTCCAACCCAAGCTCATGTGAATATGGAGAAAATAATGGATGATAGAAATAGGATCCTTGGGGAACCGCTCACGGCGGAGGAGGTGGAGGAGCTCGTTGAGCGGTACCGGCACAACGATTGTTCAAGGCAAATTAATCTAGGTAAATGCTGTCTAATTATATCATATATATGTTAATGTATCTATCGGAGCAATATGGAGCTTTAATTCTTAGATAGTTACAGAAGTTACATTTATCTATTTATAAAAAGCACTGTGCTAGTTTTTGAATCCTATGTCTGTCTAAGGTGGTTGTCAATAAATTTTAGATTATGAAACATAGAAAATAGGTTTAAACAAACAGTTCGTGGGTTGTTTTTATGGGATTGAGAGTTGTTTGATGTTAGGGAAGGGGGGAGTTACACACAACATGTTGGATGATATCCACAATCATTGGAAGAGGGCTGAAGCTGTGAGGATCAAATGCTTGGGAGTGCCTACTCTTGATATGGACAATGTCTGCTTCCACCTTGAGGTGTTACTTTAATAGTTAATACGGTACTAAATTAACTTTCTGGTTTTTAGTTTTGAATTTTAGGAGACTATTAGTTGATGTAGGTGTTAATGGCTTCTGTAGGACAAATCAGGTGGGAAAATTATCTATCGGCAGATCAATATCATTCTTCTATATCGCGGACGAAACTATGATCCCAATAACCAGCCTATTATTCCTCTCATGCTGTGGAAGCCTTATGCTCCTATATATCCAAAGCTTGTCAAGAATGTAGCTGATGGCCTCACGTTTGAAGAAACAAAAGATATGAGAAACCGAGGGTTATCTTCTCCAGCACTTATGAAACTTAGTAAGTTAATTATATCCTTTAATTCTATCCTTCAAGGGTCTTGTTGCCTAATGACAGTGAAAAGCATGTGACAACAAAACTGCTGAACATGACATTTTGTTTTCAGCCAGGAATGGGGTGTACGTGAATGTAGTACAGAAAGTGAGAGAAGCTCTTAAGACTGAAGAGGTTGTGAGGCTAGATTGCACCCATGTTGGCTCCAGTGACTGCAAAAAGATTGGCTTGAAGCTAAGGGTATGACCTGAACCCTGGACGAATTTCATTTTGATTTATTAAGTTCATGCAGGAATTCTGATACGAGTTGTTATTTCATACTTGCCATTGCTTCCTCCCTGCGTCCTACAAATGCAGGATTTGGTACCTTGTGTTCCAATTTTATTCAAGGACGAGCAGATTATTCTCTGGAGAGGCAAGACAATACAGGAAGCGCACCCAGCAACCGCCATATAGACCTAACTTTAGATGGTTGAGTAGGTAATAGTTTCGTCCAGACAGGATTGCAGTTCAGTTCAGAAGATTTAAATTATCCTGTGCTTGGAGTCCCTTCTTGTCTAAGTGATAAAGCATCTTCAGATGACGAGGATTTGCTCATGCTTAGGTCTTCTTGGATTCTGGTTGATTGATCCTGTAATCCATTATTTTTTATTTTTTTTGGAAAGATAGCCGATAGTACAACAAATATTGGTGTCATGAGGTCCAGTTAAGAGCAATTACATTACTCCTTTGAAGGACTCTGGTTGATAGAAATTGAGATTATACCGTGTGTACTCTCGTTCAAACTTTTTTTTTTTTTTGCTGATCCATTATCATATTTGAGTTTTCTATAGTAACAAACTGCGAAACGACAGCAATATAAGATTACTGTCCGTTTGCTTAGCACACATGTACTCTTGTTCAAACTTGTACTTCAAAATACTTGGTACTTTAAAAAACTAATTAAGTACATAATTTTTTTTTTTTTGGTTTAATGTTCTCTCAATGCAAAATATCTGCTCCATTGGTTTTACTTATTTTGCATTCTGACGTAATCTCATGAATGATACAGGGTAAATACTAAACCACCAAGCCCACCCCTCAAGCTGATAACTTTAGCCTGTTAGACAATCACTTCGCAGTTGAACACAATCCTATCTAAATCCCAACCTTGCTAATAGAAAATTAATTGTATAGGGCCAGTTGTTTGAAGCTTCTGGGACTAATGCTAGATCATCAGTTTCCCTCTCACATATTTTGCCTTCTTTCAACCAGCGAAGACATAACATAGCCTATCTAAAATTTTTCTTACAGAGCAGAAAGGCTGCGAGTTGCAGATTTTACAAATAACAAAACAAGTAGCATATTCAAATACAAGGACTTAATTTCACGGTTCGAGCAACCACAAAAGGTTGTAGGCATGCACAACCATTTCGAGAGCCTCTTCACTTGGATATTAGGACACAAGGGACTCAACAATCCAATCCTAGCAGCACCAGTTTGGATGGATGATATAACCATGGCACATATTTACATCAGTATATCCCTAACATTAAATCCATGTGTAGCAGCATGGAAACCAGAGATGCAGCCATTTTTAAGGGCCCATGAGAACCTTTCTTAGGTTGTGGCTCTTTTCAGCAATGCACCCTGAACTCGCCAATGAAGTTATCCATACCTGGTCAGACCTAACAGGTTCGTCATCATCATTCCTGTGCCAACTCCAGTAGGCATGAGTTGAATTCACTAATTTGAGTTCACCATGGCCAAAACTTGCCTCATGGAACACTGACCACACTGGCTGCGGGTTTATGTATCTATCAATAATATATGGATTCGTAATTGATATTACTAATAAAAAAAATTCATCACACAAATAAGCAATAAATTCTCCAGTTAAGCACGTTGGACCCTTGATAAATAGTTACCGTTTATAACTTGAAGATTTCATTTTCAGAATTAATCCATTTGCATTTGAAGACAATAAGAATTCAGTTGCAAGTTACTTCTATAGACTCAGTTTTCAACTCAAAAAGCAAGAACATACTTTTGGGCTAAACCTTCTTTGTTTCCTCCATCCCCAATGGTTATATGAACAGCACCACATGGATCCAATCTTCCATTGCTCACACGGTTCTGACAAACAAACCACCATATAATATAAGGCAAGTTCAGCAAAATTAAGGAGAAGCTGAAGTTGTACACCTTACCGTCCTTTCATAAGCATGCACATGCCCTGCTAGAACTATATCAACATTGGCAGCATAAAGTAATGGCTCCATAGCTGCCATCATCCTGCCCCCTTCACCTTGATGAGCCTTGTTGCTATTGTACCATGGCACATGGAATAGCACAAGTAGCCAAGGTGTCTTTTTCCGATCAACCTTAGCCAGATCAGCCTGTTTTTCAAGAGAAATAGGGAGATCCAATAATATGAATAACAGAATCAATATTTTCTTATTTCAATTAAAAATAATAATAAAAAAATCTGATTCAATAAAGCATACGTAAGGGTACAAATAGGGCGCCTTAACCTTTATGCTCATGAAAATAAGGAACCTAAAGCCTCATGGAATAACTCTGAAGGTCAGATTTCATGTCAAAATCAGACGGCACACATGTTCTATACTCACTTTATGGTGCAGGAAAGTAGTCTACAGTCTGTGAAAGAAACAATTTTCAATCTGTTTATCTGTGCCAACTCAAATTTATCTACACTGGGGCACATCCTTTTGTGCATTATTTTGTTCGATATGAAAGAAATATTGTATACATACCCAAGATATTCAAAGAGTTTGGAGATTCATGTCCAGCCTCCTTTGAGACCCCTGCTCTAACTCTAGGTAAATGTCTTAGATTGATGAAAACAAGTGAATGTTTAGTTTTCTTCGCTAATCCTTTTGGTTATATAATAGGCACAAAAGTCTGCTTTTAAATTTTTACTTTTAACTGTGCCATTATTGTCATGGATTGGATATAAATCACAAATGAGTTGATCCAATCTAATATTTCAATGCAGCAAGCTCAGTAGAGAGTTATAAATAAAAAGACAACATTAACAGTCATATGATTCACTATTTATATTTTATGGACAAAGACAACATTCAGAATCATATGTGTGATTCCTTATTTATATTTTTTGGATTAAGGCTTTTTATAGATACTAATGGAAATAATGTAAATCATCTAGTCAGAATAAATGCAAAAGCGATTCAGTGGGCAGAGAAAGTAGCTTGCATCATTTCAATTCTATAAACACTGACAAGCTCATTAATACAAATGACTTTGTAAATAAACAACCTCAGGTAATACAAGTGCTTTATTAAGTAACAGTCAACAATATGCTCATCAATACATCAAAAAGCTATCAAAATTTCATTTTCCTATTTCATGTGATGCAAACATGACCTTTTGATGCATGAAATGCTCTTAGAAATTCTATCCTATAAATTCATTGCACCAAAGAAAGAAATAGCACATTTGAAAGAGGATAAAACAATTACTAACCTTGAGCCAGTTGTATTGATCTGAGTACTCATCATAATCTGCATAGGAACCAAGCATGATAATATGAACCCCTGCAACTTCAAAAGAGTAATAAAGATTTGAACTCGAACCACTCTCATTAAAAGGCATTTTCCATCTAGAATTATAGGAAGCAAAGCCATCCTTCAATAAAGGTATGCTTTCAATTTCATGGTTTCCTTGTGTCACCATCCATGGCCTTGCACTAGCAAGAGGCTGGACCAGTTCACCAAATGTATCCCATTTGTGCTGCATATAATCGGCATATGAAAGATCTCCAGGAAGCAGATGGACATCATATTTACATTGATCAATATGATCTAGGGTTGATTTAGTCCAGCCTGTTTGGCCTAAATCTCCAGCCACAGCAAAATTAATAGGCAACTGAGCAGGAGGAGTCTTGAACTGGAACTCAGGACCCTGTCCTCCACATCGATAATAGTACACTGTGTCAGGTTCTAGCGGGCCAATGACAGTGTGGTGTATCTTTCCAGAGGTATACAAAAGATAACTATAAGACGTGCTCTCTCCTTGAGATATATCGCTGTATTTTCCAGGTGAAGTCCCATACTCAACAGTCGAAAAAGCAGATTTATCATCGGTGACCCAAGAGACGCGCATGTGCTTATTACCAGCCAAAGAGATGTGCACCTACAAAAAAATTTCAATTAAGCAATCGAATTTGTCAAAATTGAAGAAACACAATTGAAAGCACATTTATAAATGCAAATTGCAGCCATAAATTAAAGTTGAAATGAACAATTAATAGTTTATTTTCTTAGAAAAAATCCCAGAAAAATAAATCGCAATTACATAGGATATTTCCTTTTTCTAAAAACTAAACCTATCAAAAGAAAGAAACTTTACACATACTCCCTAATGCTGGCTTGGATAACCACTGAAATCGAAGGAATTGAAACAGAAACACATGCAAACACAAAGAAACATCAAAATCAATGATAAAGAACTCAAATTTACAAGAGAAAGAAATGCCCAGATCCAATCATAGCAAAAGAAACGATATAACAGTGAAACCGGAAAGAAAAGTGCAGCGATTGAATAGAAATTACCTGCTGGGGATGAAGAGGCGGTGTCGAACTCCATGGAAAATGCAAGGTTTTGCGAGGCGGAGGTCTGATGTACTCACCCGAGACAGCAACAGAGAACAACAGCAATACCGCTGAGATCACTTTTCCCTCCATTAATTCAGCTAATTTTAACTGGATCCTTGTTTTTTTTTTTTTTTACTGAAATTTATTGGATCTTTTGCGAGCGGAGGGAAGTACTATTTTAGTATTTTATGAGCTTTCTTTATCTGGACAGTACTCAAGTAGGGGATGTTTCGAGGTTAAATCACCGAATCACCAATGGCTTTGATGGGGAAGAAAGATGGGGAGGACAGGCATTTTTAAAGAATCAAAGGTGCAGTAGAAAGGAAGAGACAAATGTGGTTACCGGCGTTGATCGATGACTAATTGTCCTAATTTCATACATAATGGCAAGAATAATGATAGTTGTTTTTGTATAGTAATATTTTTCTTTTGCCTTTTTGTTTTTAGTAGAATTTGGAAGCAATTATTAAGATTTTGATGTTGCCCACAAGTTTAAATTGCATCATTAAAAATTAATTGTAATAGAGATCACCCGCCAGTATACCTTGACCTGATAATGAGTTTGGGTAGCTGCTCCACCTACAAAATTATCGGATTTGGATAACTATTTAAACATATAATTTCGGTCCGGTCCAAAGTCAATAAAAAAAAGAGCTTGTACTTTGCATATAAATTACGGACCATATATTATTTTTATATTTTTTTTATTAATTATATAAGTTAAAACATATAAGATTGTAAAAAAAATAATATATTTTTTTAAGAAATATTAGAATTTACACATATATTAGCATATTAAATTTTTTTTATAGTTTTATAATTTTATATAACATAAGATAATATAGTAATTTATAAATTTAAATTAATTGTTTTATGTAAATATTTTTATTGGATTAGTCCGGTCCAAACTCGATTCGCACAAAGCACTTGCTACTAGGCAAGTCTAGACAAGGGCAAAAAAAAAAAAAAGTCCGGTAAAACCCAGCCAAAGCCTAAAACTAAACAGGTTGTATTAGGTCAGCTTGTAAATCCCAATCTCTCAGGTTACCAGAAATGATTTTTTGCTAATTAAGGGTGACCATGGTTCCAAAACCACCGATTTTGGTTTTAAAACTGCTAATTTCAGTTTTGTAAATGATGGAACCAGAACAGAGTTCGAATACAAACAATTATGAGCAGTTTCGGCTTTGAACAGTTCTAATTTTCGTTTCAAATCGAAACTTTTATTATTTTATTTTATTTTAAAAACATTTTAACCAGAATAATTATAAAAAATTAATAACACTATTAAAATTATTTAACATATAATAGTTGTAACGTTAGTTCGTGTCCTTGCTCCAAAGGTTATGCTTGATAAGCTCTATTGTTATATTTGCCATGTCTATTTAGTATGTGTGGTGTTATTAAATTTTTCATTTCGAAGATGGTTGCTTCATGCTTAGGGATGAGCAAAAAAATTGAAAATATGGTTAATCATAAAATTGGTTCGAAATCGAACATATTTTTATGGTTAACTGATCCGATAGATTCGGTTACGATTTTTAATTTTTATATTTTTTGTTAATGGTTACGGTTTAGGTTTTTAGGTACCGGTTAACTTTTAGTCAACGATTAACTGATTCATATATATATATATATATATATATATATATATATCTTCAATTTTTTCTCTTTTTCTCTAAAATTTACATAAAATAATATTTTAAAATATATTTTTATTTTTATACCTTAATTTATATTATGTCATTCTCTTTAATTATATAATAATATTTATATAGAGTATACGATTAACTTTTATATATATTATTTTTTTATAATAAATTAAATTTATATTATGTCATTCTCTTTAGTTATATAGTAATATTTATATATAATATCCAATTAACTTATATATATATATATATATATATTATCATATATTGATGTTCATATTTTACTTAATAGCATGTAATTATATTTTCTTATATTTTAGAGTTTATGTTATAACATTTAATATTATTTAAAATTTTATTTAACTTAAAATCAAACATATTTTATTTTTCAACAAATATCAAATCTATTTTATAATATCAGCTATTAATCTATATAACATGAATTTTGACTAGTAAATTATATTTGTTTTGTAATTTTTATATTAAATTACTTTACACATTTAAAATTGAATTGAACTTTGTCTAATTTTTTTTAATAATTTTATGTTATAAATTTTAATGGTTAACCGAAAAATATTGATTAATCAAACCGAAAAATCGAAATCGATGGACTGGTTAACCGAATGCAACAAACTAGTTAATGGTTAGTGATTTTAAAAAACTGATATTAATATACTGGTTAATTTTTTTGCCAATGACCGGTCCATGCTCATCCCTATGAGTATTTGTAGTATTCTAAGACATGTTACTGTTGTATGCAGTACAATGTGCATTAAACATTTAGGATTAGTTTCATGCATAGTAACTGAATTTGTGACCAATTTCACAACAATAAATAATTTTTTTATTTTAATAATATAAATATATAAAATATATATTTTATGATTTGGAACCGAAACCGATGGTTTGGATTTAATTTTGGTTCTTAAAATGTAAAGGAATAACAAAATCATTTTTGTACGGTTTCAAGTACAGTTTGAAATCATAAACCATTGACCATTATTTGGTTTCTATTGGAACCGTAACCAATGTTATTAAAATTCATTATTTATTTATTTAAAAAAATTAATATTTTAAATTTTAAATATGTCACTTAATAATTTAATATACTTATTATCTATTTGAATTTATTGTAATTAAATATAATTATATTCATATATGCAATGTTAATGTTTTCTGTATTTGCTTCATTAGTATTCTATCTAAACAAAAAAAAAATTTCATGATATGATTGTATTTTTATGTTTCTACATATGATATTCAAAAATTCATAAATAATCACTTATAATAATAAAATTGAAATTATATTTTGTAACTTATTATTAGGATATTTATGACATATATTAATGTTTGATGATTTTTTTAATTTTTATAAAATAGTATTTATAAAATTAGAATAATTGATAATATTTTGAAAATAGAAAAAAAAAATTCAGTTGAAATGATCGAACCACGAACCTCCAGTCTCATCAGTTCTTTATCCGATCCGATTTTAATAACATTGACCATAACCGTTGTCACCCTCACCTATGTAATAAGCCAGATAGAAGTTCTTTTTGGCCCATGAACCAATTGAAAGAGTCCAAGGCTAATAGGCTGCATATTTACACACCCATAAATAATAGTGAAAATTACCTCAAATACCATCTTTTTTAACATTTTTTTTTTAAATACAACTTTTTTAATTTTTTTCATAAATCTTATTTTTAAAATTTTTATTTTCAAAAATACAATTTTTTTTTATAAAAACCCCAATTAAATACTGTGAAAAATTTACAAGTGTAAAAATCAAAAACTCAAAACCTCTCTTGGTCAGTAGTCTTTCCCTTCAAAGAGACATGTTCACTTACATTCTTAGAGTCGCAAACCAATATTTTATGGAATCCAAAACCCAATTATGCGATTCTTCTTTTAGCTCTTAATGATAATAATCATAATAATGGTAATCAATTATTCTTCTTCTATTCGAAGTCCACCAAATCTTCCCTCTCCAAAGCTAAGAAATCTGATAAAATTTTCAATAAGAAATCCAAAATATCCAACAAAGAACCCTCAGCCATCAGCGATGATCTTGACACTGCCCTCTTTGACGACGGCACTACAAGAGCCCGTCACCTAGCTGAGGATGAGAGAGATCATTCCCTCAATGTGGGTCCTAATGGCCGCCCTCTTTTCACTTCCACTTCTTCACTCTCTTAACTAACTCGTAAAGAAACCTGCTCCTACTTCAAGTTCAGGTCTTTTTTATGGCTACACTTAGATCTTTTTTCTTAATTTGATATGGGTGTCTTTGATTTTTTTGTTATATAAATTGGGTTGTTTTATTTGGAGATAAAACTAAAAAATTGACATCATTTCGAAATGAATATTCATTTAATCCTTTTTTTGTCATTTGTGATAAAGCTTAAAATGTCTTTATCCTGTAAGAAGGAGAGTTAGCAGTTGAAGGGCCGTTCGGATGACTAGACCTGTAAAAAGGAGTGCCCGGTCAGATCCAGGCGTTAGCACTTCGAAGCTTAAGTTAGTAGCTTTTAGAGAAAGAGTGCTTAGAGAGATAGAGAGTCTCAGATGTTCAATACATAGATCCATTGTGTTTTAGACTATTTATAGGAGTTCTTTAAAAGGGTACTTGAGTACCTTGGGGAGTGATAACCAACTGTCAAAGTAGGTGAGCGGTGATGTAACAGGAAGCAGGTGGAGAATATAAGCGTTGGCTTGTGTCAGTAGACTAAACAGGACAGCGCGTCCCATCAGTCCAATCGGACACTGTGCCTTTTTGTCTTATCTTTCAGCTTGCATTCTGCCTTTTAGTTGATGGGCTCTAGGCCTTGCCAAGTATTATTGGGCCGACTTGATTGTGCCTTAGAGATATTTTTTCCTTAGTTATCACTAGTCCCCCCTCTAAAGGGTTTGATCGGGCGATTTAGTGTTTTATCATTTTGGCGGGATCTTTCAAATTGGCTTGAATTTGATAAGTCGCACCTGCTCTTTTCAATCGTTATACATTTATTGCTGATACGTATGCCGAGGGCGATGCCTCATTTTTCAGAACCGCCATAATGATTTGGAGACGTGTGGTGGTTATTCAATCGTTGAGGAATTTGGAGAGTTTCAAAAGTTTTTGAGTCTATAAATAGGTGATTTTTGGGTCGAATTCTTCATCCTTTTATCGATTCTTAATAGAACTCTTCCAAATTCTCTTTGTGAAGTTCGTTTTTAACTTTTCTACTCAAAAATTTTTTGGGCTTCATACTCCAAAGATCCAGAGATTTTAGTATTTCTCACAAGGATATTATATTACCCAAGTAAGTGGACAACTTTTGCCTTTTAATTTTTTTCATTTTTCGTAACATCATCATTATTCCTCCCCTTCCGTGAAAGATGGTTTCGAGCAACAATCAGTCTATAAATAGGGAGTTTCTTAAAGCTTAGAAAGGTTATAGGACTGTGGCTCACCCTTCAAAATTCACATAGGAGGGGATGGCTAAGATTATTTTTTGCACGATATGATTTCTCAACAAAGATCCTAGTGATGGCCAGCCCTAAGTCCATGGCGACAACCTAGGATTCTCTTGATCGTAAAAATAATGAGCGGCTTATTTGCCATTCATGAAGCTTGGGTACTGGGTCAAGGTTTCCCCTTAATGCCTTCGAAATTGTAATTCCTAAATGCTATAGAATTGCCCTTGGTCTTTTGATCGGACGAAAATCAATGCTCTGTCTCAAGACCCGGCCATAGAGAAAACTGTTCATTGTATCGTCTTCCATGTAAGGCTTTGAAGAAAGATTCTTTTTTGGTAGGGGTAGTTGAAGGACTTGCCGCGTATATAATCCGATCGGATGTAGCTACTACCTTCAAAAGACCAAACGTTCGGTCGGTCTTTGTAGGGAGTGATGTCGAAGACACGGGAAAACATATAATTCTAATTATCTCCTTGGTGATCTGATCAGGTCTTTAGACTCTGATGTTGACATTGACACAGATCATGAGCATTAAGTGCATCATGCATTGCATGTTTATGAAATCTACATTGGCTGGAGAGAATACTTATCTTTTATTTTTGTGATGCAGCTGCAGATGTGATGGCTAAGGAAGATGACCGGTGTCTAGCAAGTGTACTAGATCGGCTAGTAATACAGGAAAATATAGATTAAGACCCTAAATATCGTACCCAAAGAAACATGGATTGCTAAGGATAATATCTATGTATGAATTAAATCAATCCGAGATAGTTTCCCAAATGTTTTTGATTTAGAAGCAAAAATTAAACAAAATAAACAATAAAACAAAATAAAAGCATGAATTAAAAACAAAATAATAATTGAAATTCTCTTGCTAAATAAACTATCCAACTTAACTTTCATTATAATGACTTAAGTTCAATAGAAACACCAGTGATTATGAAAAAAACTAGTAATAAAGCAAGATATCTTTATTCAATTATATCATTCTTAGTATTAAACTCATAGACGAATCTAATACTTAGCATGCAAATCTAGTTTCAACTTCCTAAACTTTCATTGAAGCCTTTCTCAAGTGATTCAACTCCAATTTATTCTTAGTTCCTCCTCTCTTAGTATTAACCAATAAAATTAACACATAATAATCTCATATTTCGGATAATAATCATGCATAAACATCAAAGAGTTAACCCAAGAACATACAAATCATTAACTATGTCAAAACCAATTTTTAGTTATTTATTCAATAAACCAACAATCAATCTCAACTTAATCAAAGATCAGAATATGCTTAAAACCAAGAAATAATCAACCGATATTGAAATTAAGCTCAAAATAAAGTCATAACAATGAAAATATAAGTTTTCAAAGTTCCATTAGCAAAAAAAGAAAAATTATTTCCTAAACATAATTAAAAACTAAAACAAAGTTGAAAGATTAAAAATTGAAAGAAAAAATAAAAATAGAAAAAACTAGAAAAACAAAGTAAAAATAAAACTAAAGCATTCTTCTAATTGATTCTCTAATTCCCTAATTGATCTTCCTAATTGATTCCTTCTTTGGTGTTAGAGTTGTCTATTTATAGGCAAAAGATGTTATAGAGGCCTTCCAAACTTCCCAAATTGGAGTAGAAAAAGAATCCTTCTTGAATTGGAGAAGATCGGGAATCCTTCGTTGCATGGGAGAACTTGCACGTGGCCATGTGTTTTCTAGTGTAAATCCACACGTGGCCATGTGTTCCACAAGCCTTTCTTCACACGTGGCCACGTGTGGATTGACACTTCCTCACACGTGGTCACGTGTTTACTTGGTTTTTTTCATTTGTTCTTTCACGTGGCCACGTCTTCTTCTTCATTCATTTTCACGTGGCCATGCATCGAACTTCTGGACCCCACGATCACTAATTAACATGAATTTTCTAAATTCACAGTTTTGGCCCAAATCTTCTTGCCTTTTTATAATTAAGTCCTTTTTCTTGCAAAATAACCCTGAAAAACACCAAAATTAACAATTAACTCCAAAAACATAAAATTAACCAATTAAACTCAAATCTAACCTAATTAACACAAAATTAACCTAATTAAACACATTAAAATATACTAAAAACATCATATAAATCACTATTATCAAATACCCCACACTTAGACTTTGCTCGCCCTCGAGCAAATTAGAACAATCCAACTTCTCAAAATAATCAAACTCCAATAAAGAATTATGCATTTCAAAACCAAGTTTAGCAATTAACAAGAGCACTTAATAAAACTTTCAACTAGAATAAATTCAAACAAGACAATATAAGTTAGTTTCTTTGTGTGTGTGCAAGACCAAAATATTTTAAGTATTTTCAAAATCCAAAACACCAATGCAAATTCATAATCAAGTTTAGAATGAATGTACACCTAAGTATATATATGGTTTCGCGCTTGAAACTTTAGAAACACCATAGGCCTCTCCTTTAGCACCGAAACCCGAAGGTCATCTCTGCTAAATAACTCAAAAACAAAACTTAGAATCACTTAGGTCTTTAAAGGTTGTAATGGAGCTAAGGTATTGGTTATCAAAGAATGGATAAAAGATCAACAATAAGAATAGCCACTCTAAGATAAAATAGACTAACAATTCTCCAATTTCATCCCATTAACTTAATCAATAAAAATCTTAGCCAAAATTTCCCAACCCTTCGTAATTTAAAGTACAATCTTAAAATTCTCTCAATTTCACCATTCATACCCTTTTAGAAGTCATATCTATTTTTCCTTGTAACTACCTCACACTTAAGATTTTGCCATACATGCTAGCTTTATTTCAATATTTCTTTCTTTCTTTCTTTCTTTTTTTTTATTTTTTCTACTTTTTTTCTTTTCTTTTTTCACTTTTTACTAGCTTTGACGTTTGCAATACAATAATAATATGGGTAATCACAAGATAACACTTCATTATTCACTTGACTTCAATAATAACCATTAACAATAAAATCAAAAACATCTTATCACACCCATCAACATATCCAATTCCTATTAATCCATCATATCCTAGAGTGGCCAATTCTAGAAGGGAAGACAAAAGCTTTTTAGTCTATATGGTAAAATAAATAAATGAGTGTAACAAGAAAAATAAATATGGCACGCATTAAGCATACCTCATTAGGCTCAAAATTGGTTGACAAAGGATAAATATGCATATAGGGTAGGAAAATAAGTTAAAATATGGCTTAACAATAAAAATATTGCCTAGATCACTTTCCAAGTTGTTTTGAGTTATTTTTATACTTTAAAGGGTGATGAGGAAGGTTCTAGTGTTCTAAAATTCATCACTTAACTATTTCATGCATTTTTTTCTTTAAGTTCAAAAACTGGTCTTAAGTGCTAAAAAATACAGAAACTAACAAATATAAGCCAGATTGAATATTAAACTAGCCAAAAATTTATTAAACAACATGCTTGTTCTAATGCTAAACAAGAATTTTAAACATTGCACATTCTAAATTCAAGTTCAAAATGTTCAATTTTTTAGAATAACTAGGGCGAATTAAGCTAAATGTATAATAAATGATAAATGAATTCACTAACCTAACATGCAAAATAAAAACTAAACATGCAAACTAAAAACAAAACTAAACAACAAAAACAAAAACAAAAATGACTAAAACAAAATAATTCATGAGTAAGAAAATGAGTAAGGTAAGAAAAACTCCCTTAGTTGGATCTTCAATTTTTAGCTCAGCTGAGCTCTATCCCCCTCTTTTAAAATCTTGCTGTCCTCAGCAAAGTATGAAAAATTTCAGCACACTTTATCACTTTTTGAGAAACAAGTTAGTGACCAAGGAAAAATATAAGCTCACCACATTTAGAACCATAATCAAGTAAAAAAGAAGGCAAGAAGTTAATGAAATTAAGTTAACAAGCAAACATGCCTCTAAACCTAATGTAGTGCAATAAACAAGACTTAATAATCATGTTAACCAAGTGAACAAATGTAACTAGGCCAAACTTGCTTAAGTGCTCAATGCATACTATCCATAGGTGACAAGGTGGACAGTGTATGAATGCATAATCTCAAGTGTAAAGATAATTGGTGATGGTTAGGCTTAAATAAAAGAAAGAGAAAGATTTTAATTGGTAATGATAAGCATAAAATAAAATAAGTCAATTCAAATACAAACTCAACCTATATGAAGCCACAATGAAGTTCAATGTCAAACACTAAGTAGCTAAGAGTAAATGCAATGCACAACTGAAAATCAATCTCAAAGCAAACTTATATTCAACATTAATAAAACCTATGCCAATTTATTTGAATTAAACTCATCAAGTACATCATGCAAATGAAAAACTAAATGTGTGTGCCTTAGTGAAAAGGTGTGTGCTTGGTTAAGAAATGAAGTGCAACATGTTTTATCATAAGAGTCCCAATTAGCCATGCCATGCATCATAAAAATAGTAATGAAAATCAAGTCATCCATAATATATTCAACTGAATGTATATAACAATTGATGTATCAAAATTGCAAATAATGACTTAAGTAAAATTTAAGGAGCTAAGATTAGATAACACGGCGGTCCGCTAGCCGGTTAGCGGGTGGGGTTAAGGGGCGACGCCCCTTACGGGGTTCCTGAGGGGCAGCGCCCCTCGAAGCTTTGAAGCAACGAGGAACTCATGAAAAATTTCCTGCACAAAACCTTATTTTGAAGAAGTAAGGAATGAACTAATGCATAAGTATAATTAAACTTTGATTCCTTAATGTAAAGTGTGTGCTTGAGTGTATGAGTAAGTGAGTGTGTGAGTTAGTGCTGTGAGGGATGGTGAGTGATGTATGAGAGTAAGTGGAAGGAATAAAAAATGAACATGTGAAGATGAAATGAAATAAAAAAAAATCGTGGGCTTGTAATTAAGGAGGCAGTGGATTTCACGTGGCCACGCAAGGGTATAGTCATACCCACATGTGACCACGCATGGGAGAGATGCAAGGGAGACACAGTAACGGGTGAAGGCAGGAGCTTCATGCATGGGCACGGGTAGATATACCTATATGAACACGTGGGCACGTAAAATGGTGATGGAAGGCAGAATCCTGCCCACGTATGGGCAAAAGGTATCTGGGCACATGGGCACGTCCTGGACAAGGGCCGAGGCAATCTTGTTAATGCGTAGGCATGCATGCAGCTATTAAGAGAAAACGTGTGGGCACGCGAAATGGTACTGCCAGGCAGAACTCCAACCCGTGGCCACGCATGAAGAACAAAGAGGACCACACGTGACCATGTGTATATTTGCACTGAGGGAGGCGTGGCCACGCATGGGATGCATTGGTCTTTCTACTGCATTCTCGAGCTTCATTTTTCTGCACGCCTAAAAATTAAATTTCATTCACCATATGAATAAAACATTACTCATACTTATTTAATCACTTAATTATGCCTTTTCTTTTCTCTTTAAGCTCCAATTTAGTTATGCCAAACAATATGTAAATCTTCAAACTAGTTGAATTACAAATTAAGTCCATTCTTTTAGCAAACTGAATAATTCTCTCTTAAGTTCATGAAGCATCAAGCAACTAGGATCAAATTCTCGTTCAGACAATGAAAAGAACTCAAGACTCATAAATCCATATTAAGTTCAACTAATTTGTAATTCACTTCAAAAATTATTGTAGCTCTTAAAAACCCTTACTTAAATATGACAATTAAGCACAAAATCACTAAGAGTAACTTATTTCCAACCCCTAATCTTAAACTCATGAATTAAAAGACACGAACTAATAACAAACATGCATTAAACTTTAAACTAAAACAATGGTAAAACAAATTATTGAAAATAACATGCAAAACATAAAAAAAATTGATGAAATTTAAAAAGAAGAGTTAGAGAAGAAGTTCTGGTTTATTGAGTCCCAGCTCGACTCTTGTTACTCTCGGGAGGTCGAGCTTGTGATCCAAATGTAGGTCTTTTTGGACGTTGCTCCTCATTTTCTTCCATTGATAGAAGAAACTTGTCATAGTTTATCAAAACTGGAAACTCATATCTTCAATAAAATATGACTCATCCTTTGGCTCATTTATCACGAACTCTACCGGCACTTCTAGCCTAAATAAACTCTCCAAGCGGACTGAATCTAGTGACTCCACTAGAGAATCTTTTCCTTCTTGTTCTTTTGGTGATAAATTCTCTACAAAAGATCCTACATCTTCTAAATAAACACACGACTTATCCTCAAATATGAATAGTTCCTCTCGTTCCTTATCCTCCATAAATGAATGATTTTGTTCCTTTTCCTTACCATCATCACCTTGAGTGCTTAAAAGTTCTAGCTTAGATTCCAACTTTTCAATTCCATGCTCTCTATCCCTCAATAAATTTTCTTGACTTTTAATTGTCCCCTCTTGAGTCCTTATTTTTTCTTCTTGAATTCTAAACTTTTCCTCTTGAGTCCTTAATGTAGCCTCCAACTCCTCCTTGTCAGCATAATATTCCCTTTCCTTTCTTATAAGCAAGTCACAAACATTTTCGGTTTCGGAGAGAATAGCTTCTTGTGTGGCCCTCCATCTTTCTTTTTCAGCCCTAAATTGCTCGTCCTTACATATAAGCTGGTTATGAAGATGTTGATTCTTGAAGATACAGGCCTCTTTTGAGTATCGTAGTTCTTGATTCTCTCTTTTCAATTCTTCCATTTGTGCTTTCAAAGTCCAAAGAGAATAAAAATCTTCAGCCATGGATGGTGATGAATAAGGATTTTGTGATTGTGCACGCAATCGTTCTATCTCCTCTCTTTCTCTTAGTAGATCATTCATTCGTTGTTTCAAAAGAAACAATTCATAATTTTGGACCTCATCTTGCATCATCTTGAAAGATGTTCATAATTGTTCCTGCAAAGAACAATCACCAAATTAAAAAAAAATAAAAATAAAAATCTCAGACTAACTCAATCAAAGATATTAAACAAACAACACCGCTGTTCCCCGGCAACGGCGCCAAAAACTTGACCGGTGTCTAGTAAGTGTACTAGATCGGCTAGTAATACAGGAAAATATAGATTAAGACCCCAAATATCGTACCCAAGGGAACATGGATTGCTAAGGATAATATCTATGTATGAATTAAATCAATCCGAGATAGTTTCCCAAATGTTTTTGATTTAGAAGCAAAATTTAAACAAAATAAACAATAAAACAAAATAAAAGCATGAATTAAAAACAAAACAATAATTGAAATTCTTTTGCTAAAGAAACTATCCAACTTAACTTTCATTGTAATGACTTAAGTTCAATAGAAACACCAGTGATTATGGAAAAACTAGTAATAAAGCAAGATATCTTTATTCAAGTATATCATTCTTAGTATTAAACTCATAGACAAATCTAATACTTAGCATGCAAATCTAGTTTCAACTTCCTAAACTTTCATTGAAGCCTTTCTCAAGTGATTCAACTCCAATTTATTCTTAGTTCCTCCTCTCTTAGTATTAACCAATAAAATTAACACATAATCATCTCATATTTCGGATAATAATCATGCATAAACATCAAATAGTTAACCCAAGAACATGCAAATCATTAACTATGTCAAAACCAATTTTTAGTTATTTATTCAATAAACCAACAATCAATCTCAACTTAATCAAAGATCAGAATATGCTTAAAACCAAGAAATAATCAACCGATATTGAAATTAAGCTCAAAATAAAGTCATAACAATGAAAATATAAGTTTTCAAAGTTCCATTTGCAAAAGAAGAAAAACTATTTCCTCAACATAATTAAAAACTAAAACAAAGTTGAAAGATTAAAAATTGAAAGAAAAAATAAAAATAGAAAAAACTAAAAAAACAAAGTAAAACTAAAACTAAAGCATTCTTCTAATTGATTCTCTAATTCTCTAATTGATCTTCCTAATTGATTCCTTCTTTGGGGTTAGAGTTGTCTATTTATAGGCAAAAGATGTTATAGAGGCCTTCCAAACTTCCCAAATTGGAGTAGGAAAAGAATCCTTCTTGAATTGGAGAAGATCGGGAATCCTTCGTTGCATGGGAGAACTTGCACGTGGCCATGTATTTTCTAGTGTAAATCCACACGTGGCCATGTGTTCCACAAGCCTTTCTTCACACGTGGCCACGTGTGGATTAACACTTCCTCACACGTGGTCACGTGTTTACTTGGTTTTCTTCATTTGTTCTTTCACGTGGCCACGTCTTCTTCTTCATTCATTTTCACGTGGCCATGCATCGAACTTCTGGACCTCACGATACTAATTAACATGAATTTTTTGAATTCACAATTTTGGCCCAAATCTTCTTGCCTTTTTATAATTAAGTCCTTTTTCTTGCAAAATAATCCTGAAAAACACCAAAATTAACAATTAACTCCAAAAACATAAAATTAACCAATTAAACTCAAATCTAACCTAATTAACACAAAATTAACCTAATTAAACACATTAAAATATACTAAAAACATCATATAAATCACTATTATCAGAAGACAATGTCGCTAAGCAATTGGCTGACCGAACTAAGGCAAAGATAGAGACAGAACGAGCAGCCAAGGAAGAGAGGAAGTTGAAGAAGAGAAAGCTTGTATCTTTTTTAAAAGTGCAAGCTTCCACGCCCTTCGCTAGTGCTCCGATCTCCCATCCCCCTCAGCCTCTTTTAGTGTCGACTGTCGGGCAACCTTTGTCAGAGGGTTAGCACCCCCTTCGTCGTTTCGTTTTGAGGGACGAGATTGATTCGGAGGAAGAACGACCAGCTCCATCTCAAAGGGGATCAGTTAGGACCTATGTACCCTCAAGAGATGATTCTTCACAAAGGAGGATCGAGGAGACAGCCAAGAGAAAGGCCATCGAGCTGGTGGCCGCTGCAGATGCTAGAGTTACCGCAATAGGAAAAGAGCCTATCCAGGATAAATCCGCTCGGAGCGCCGCTGTAAGACTTTCTTAAAGGCACGCCACATCGCTAGGGGAAGTTTTGAAAAGCAAATTTGGCGATGGCTGGTCTACCGACAATAAAGCGGTATTAAACTTTTTATGTCAGGGCATTCTCCAAAAGAATGATTTTAAAGCGATGGGGGATCCTAGCATGCTTACCCGAGAGTGTAGCCTTTTCCAGAAGCAAAGTATTGAGGTACCTTTTCAAAATTTTCATTCTAAATGATTTTTCCTCACTTCTCTTTTTTATCCGTTGTCTCCCCCCTTTTCTCTCTCCTTTTTTTTGATTTTCTTCTTCTTCTTTTTCTTTCTTTTTTTATTTTAATTAATAAGAAGAGGTTTGTGCCTACACGGCATGGCCAACTTTTTTCAAGGACGATGGGAGGATGCCAATCGGATTAGGAGGGAAGCAGAGGTCAAATATGATTTGGTGAGAAAGGAGTATCTGCTTGCCCGATCGAAAGTTGAAAAGCTGAAAAAGGAGTCCACTCGTCTTTCTCAGGATTTGAAAGCTCAACAGAAAGAGGTCGACCATCTTAAAGGGGATTTAGCCCGTCTGACAGCCAAGAATACCTTAGTGTAAAAACTCGAAGAAAAGGTGACCAGACTAAGAGATGAGTGCACCTATCTATCTGCTGAATGCTCCAAGGCTGAATCCATGTGTGATGTTCTGTATGAGGAGCAGGATTCATTGCAAGCTGCCTTGGAAAAAGAGAAGGCGCAGAGAAGGAAGCTTGAGGAAGAAATTTCTACCCAAAAGGAAGATATCTTGGATCAACTAGGAGAAGCCCAGGGAAGGTTGCTGACTCAGCTAATTTATGAGGCCGGCATGCATTTCTCTGAGGCTAATCTCAGCTGGATGGATGATCCAGGTATTTTGTCCGATCCTTCCTCTAGCGACGACGATCGTGAAGTCCCTCAAAACCCTGCATTGTCTCAACCAGATGCCGGTACGGAGATCAGATCTGAAGCTGCCACTTTCTTGTCGATAGAGAATGCTTCTGGGGAAACAGCAGAATCTTCCAAACCTCCTACTGAAGCTACTACGAGGCCTTCTTCTAGTGTTGAGATAGTAAACCTAGAAGCGTAGTTTTTCATTGTAATGATTTTATCCCCGCTTTGTAAGAATTATTCATATATAATATTTGATCTTCCTCTCAATTGCATCTGTAAACTGCAATTCTCATTTCAAGCAGTATTTATCAAAAGATCAGTTAAGAAGAAAATATTAAATTGACTGAGGAGAAATGTGTAAATCACCCATGGAGAATGTATGAAATCAGCTTACGAAAGTACTCCCTGAACTCAATATGCTTTTCAAGCATTGCAGTCACAACTCTATTTAATTAATCGATAATCGCTTAATACGAGTGAATGTACAAGACAAATTGTTTAGCCAAGAATTGTGGCTTAGACTTATTACATCAGGTGCAACATATGACTTGTTAGTCTTTAACATTATTCCGATCAGATATTTGTTCGAGAGAGTTAATTAACTCAACTGTCGACTTTCACATCTTGGATTTAGGATAGACGTTGAATCTAGCAAATTGATTGATGGAGATTAAATGGGTGTGGATGCACTTTGCATCTCGAGCTCGAGATAAACATCAAGCCTAGTAAAGGTATTTATCCTGCGGATGAATGGACTCTAACTTTTGTATTTTTAGCTATATCAAGCCTAGCAGATAAGTTGTACCGAGTAAGAAATTTTTACCCTAAAAGTTCAAAGGATTTGTCCGCTTGTAGGGAGTTACCTATTTGGATAGCCTCGATCGAGATAGCTCTATCATCCGACCGGTATTAGGATGGTGATGTCGAGCATAATTAAAGATTTCGCATTCTGGGTTCGGGATAGACGCCGAACCTGGCGAAAAAGTCAATGGAGATCGAATGGAGGCATCTTGCATTTAATATCGAACCTAGCAGATGAATTCACGATAAAGAGAAGCTTTCGTATTTCACGCTCGGGATGGACATCGAGCCTAGCGATGGAGTTATGCCATTCGAGCATTTAGATGGAATTTTGAACTTTCAAAATGATTTCTGATAGGTATTGTCTTCAACCAATAGTGATTACTTCGATTGAATTTCTAGAAAACTGATCTATGCTAGAGCGGCGAGGATTATTCTGACTATTCGGAAGGAGGTTTATAGGCTCCAGGGCCTTCATCCCACTCTCCTAATGATAGGAAAAATTTTCTCCGATCCATTCTGAGGCGATTGAAAAATAACGACCGATCGGGGTAAGGTCTACAAGATTCGTGGCCTTCATCTCGAACTCCCGACGATAAAATGATCCAATCCAAAAATCGATTTGCTGGAGAGTTAATAAGTCTACTTAAATCACAGGTATTAAATTCGTTTGTTTTGGATACGTACTTGTTTTTAAGTTACTTTTTACTCTGTGGCGACACTTATTTTGCGCGCGTCATGGTGCTGGAATTTTCAACAGCTTTTCGTATGTTGCAGCCTTTTTTTATTGCTGTCTCTTTAAGAACTCAAAAATAGATCTTTTAATTGTAAAACAAGTAATATTAAGACGGACTGACAGTCCAACGCTTATTACAAGGAAATGAAAGAATATTTAAATTCAATACAAATGCCCTTTTAAGAACTCAAATTATAACAATTGCACATGATTTTGCCGTTATTTGCTAATCTCTTTAGTTTTTCTGTGTTAATCTGGTTTTTGTGCTAATAGTTTTTGTTTAAACCAATCACCTCTTTTCCATCATTAGACCACTTGCAGGAGCTTTCTCGTTTGATGGTTCGAACGTCCGACAGCATTATATAATTCACGACTTTTGTTGCGGTCTCCATTATTTCTCCTCTTATTTAGATATTTTGGGTCGGTTAGTTTTTTCATGTTTTCTCTTGGCGCCCATTGACACTTGGGAGGAACTGGTATTGAGGGGAGTGGAGATCCTAGCCAACCAATTATTACGGCGGTCAGGTTTGTTTCGTTCATCCTCTTTTTCCCTTTTTGTAATCCTCGAGAAGATCGACCAGTTAAGCTTTCCTTCTGCTCGATCGGATGTGGGGGTTCTGCTGAATGGCCGACCGTCTAGATATTGCACTCTGTCCATTACATCAGTCTTTTCGATTCTATTGGATTTGAGAGCATCATCTAACTGGATACGTCGCCTGACTCTATCCATTAGGTCAGGGAAGCTAATCGGTGGCCTTGCTGTCAATAATTCAAAAAATGGACGATCCGTAACGCCTTTTGCCAAAGCATTTGATACCAACTCCATGCTTAAATCCCCTATTTCCGACATTACAGCTTGGAAGCGAACAATATAATCTCTGAGACTTTCATCGATTCTTTGGTAAAGGTTGCATAGGCTACTGATTGACTTTGATGTATGTATTTGTACATGGAATCGCATCATAAACAACTCTTTGAGTTGTCTGAAAGAGGCGATTGATGCATGAGGGAGTCCGAGGAACCATTTCAAAGCATCCTCTCCTAAGGTGGTTAGAAAAACTCTACAGGCAATCCTTTCATTGAAGGTGTAGACCTGCAATTTAGTCAAAAATTCTGCAAGGTGAATGGCAGGGTCAGTTTTACCTGTATATTTGTCCATCGCCATATCTCTCCATCTGGGAGGCAGCTCAGCCTCTGTAATTTCCCTGCAGAAAGGGGAGATGATGCTATTGCTGGTATTCCCCTTAAATACACCTTTCCTATATTCCATCAACCTGAATTGCTGGAGCTTTCGAGTGAACCATTTATCTTCCCTTCATCCACCAATTGTGAAAGCGATCTCCCTTTCAGGTCTGCAGGAGCAGCTGTGGTTGGGTGTATGCATAAGGGATGGATCATCGCTAATGGGTATGGTGGATGGTCTATTGAGGATGCAATGAGAATTTTTGCTTGATGACATTATCCGTTTGCCCTTATCATCCCTTCCCAGGACTCTTTCTCCCTGCATGGCGAGATCACGGGTTCGTGAATTCTCCATGGAAGTTTCCTTATTTCTTCTTCTTCTGACATCTTCGATCATGAAGCACATTTCATAACCTCCTTCAGAAGCTCTAGGCACGTTGTCCCTTCCCAGAGTTTGGACCATGCTTTTAGCAAGGTCACTAAGGATAACATGCATATCTCTGATAAAAATAGGGGCATCCTCCGGCTGTCTTATAAACATATCAACGATACTTGGGGGGAAATTACCCCTGACTGGTGATCTAAAAGGTCTCTCTCTTACCCCTAAGGATTTAGGTATGTCCTAGTTGTTGTAATGATATTTTCTAAAATTCGTGTGCTTGTTGGATCTTGAATCTGTCATGACTCTCAATGAAAGCACCAAATGATATAGCTTAAAATGTCTTTATCCTGTAAGAAGGAGAACTGGCAGTTGAAGGGCCGATTAGATGGCTTGACCTACAAAAAGGAGTGCCCAGTCGGACCCAAGCATTAGCACTCCGAAGCTTAAGTTAGTAGTTTTTAGAGAAAGAGTACTTAGAGAGAGAGTCTCAAATGTTCAATACCTGAAACCATTGTGTTTTAGGCTATTTATAAGAGTTTTTTGGAGGGGTACTTGAGTACCTTAGGGAGTGATAACTGGCAGTCAGAGTAGGTGAGCGGCGATGTGACAAGAAACAGGTGAAAAGTATGGGCGTTGGCTTGTGTCAGTGGACTAAACAAGACAGCACGTCCCATTAGTCCGATCGGACACTGTGCCTTTTTGTCTTGTCTTTTAGCTCGCATTCTGCCTTTTAGTTGATAGGCTTTGGGCCTTGCCAAACGTTATTAGGCCGACTTGATTGGACCTTGGAGATTTTTTTCCATAGTTATCAATTTATTTTTTCTCCTACTATTGCTTATGTAGTATGTGCATGGTTTTAATAAATAGTGAAAAAAATCAATTCTGATTACTTCTCTGTGAAATTGTTATTAGTTGCTTGAAAGTCTTTGAAAATTTCTTATGATTACTTGGTTTATCTCTCTACTTGTATTCATGTGATATTTTTCTCAAGCCGATTTTGATATCAGAATTCATATTTTGCTACATTTTTTTAAATTATATCCAGGATTTTTTGAAATACAATGATTCTAAGCTAAAGCAATTACCATGTTATAAATTTGATCCTATTATGCCTAGAAAAGGTGCTGGCATGGGATGGATGAGTCTTTCAACTTTTTTTTTATGTAGAAAGGTTAATAGTCATCAGTCAGTGCAATTTGGCACTTTTTGATTTGAAAATCAAAC
This sequence comes from Excoecaria agallocha, assembly GCA_037975025.1. Lineage (NCBI taxonomy): Eukaryota > Viridiplantae > Streptophyta > Magnoliopsida > Malpighiales > Euphorbiaceae > Excoecaria > Excoecaria agallocha. Next base: position 39,535 of record JBBPFJ010000442.1, read on the forward strand.
TCAACCACAATGCTGTTATTTTTTATACTAGCATCAATATGCTTCAATCCAGGATCATTGATTGTTCTCATCAAATCTAATGCAAATCTTATAAAAACTAATCTTTGTGGATCTTACATATTTCATTTGTTATGATTTTTCAGTTTTCTCACCCAGCAATTTGAACATAAAATAATCAAGCACTCAATATATTCTTATTACTGCTTTTCAGGTTTTCTATTGCTTTTCAAATTCAGTTGCCTCAACACGCTTCCTTTTGCAAGATGAGTTCAACATACAAACAACTCCATGTGACAATTGCATCATTATACTACTTCACCTCTCTCATCAGGATTCTGCTTTGGCACCCATGCTGTCTTTTACATGTATCATTTATGCCAATTATGACACTTTGATCGATCTTGCAGGGATTTATTATGCCCCTGCAGCAATTGGCATGCATATGTTCTTTAGTTACGTGTATCATTGGAAGTGATGAAATTGGTGATATTGTTGATATATCAAAACAAAATTATGACCTATTTTTTATTGTTTTGTGGAAACAAATGCAAATGCGTGTGATTGAACCCCTTCTTTCCTTGCTTGTTTTGCATGCCGAAAACTATATGACCTGCTACAACTTTGATACAAATTTGGATTTTCCATCAACATTTTTCTATAGCTATACACATCTCCTTTTGTCCATGCTTTTCCTCCTAATTCATACTCTATTTGCTCATACAAAAAGAAAAAATAATTTGCTTAAATCTTGTAGATAATCATTATTTAACTTGATTGGTTGTTGTTGGACTACATCTTGTAGATAATGTATGACTATAAAAATTAAATCTTTTCTTCCTTTTAATAAGAAAATCAATAGAAACATAATGGAACAACAAAAAGGAATAAAACCCATTAAGGATTAGTCAAAGAACAATGGATTGATGCAGTAGAAATTGACCGGTGTCTAGCAAGTGTACTAGATTGACTAGTAATATAGGAATATATAGATTAATATCCCAAATATCATACCCAAAAAAACATGGGTTGCTAAGAAGAATATCTATGTATGAATTAAATTAATCTAAGATTGTTTCCCAAATATTTTCGATTTAAAGGCAAGAATTAAACTAAATAAACAATTAAATAAAGCAAAAACTAAAATTAAATGAATTAAAAACAAAACAATAACTGAAATTCTCTTACTAAAGAAACTATCCACCTTAACTTTCATTATCATGACTTAATTTCAATAAGAACACCAGTGATTATGGAACAAACTAGATGAAATAAAGTTTGATACCTTGAAACAAAACTATCTTTCTTAAGCATTAAATTCCCTTGTTAAGAACAACTCAATACTTAGCTTAAAGATCCAATTAAAATCCTAAACATTCATTAAACTCTTTTGCAAGAAAATTCAATTTCAATTTATTCTTAGTTCTTCCTCTCTTAATATTAACCAATAAAATTAACACATAATTACCTCTAAGTTTAGAAAATAATTATGTATAAATATTAAAGAGTTAACCCAAGAACATGTAAATCATTAACTATGTTAAAACCAATTTTTAGTTATTGAATCAATAAACCAACAATTAATCTTAACACAATCAAAGATAAGAATATGTTTAAAACCAAGAAAAAATCAACCGATATTAAAATTAAAGCTCAAAATAAAGTCATAATAATAAAAATATAAGATTTCAAGTATCCATTAACAAAAGAAGAAAAACTACTTCATAATAAAAATTAAAACTAAAACAAATAAGAAAAGAAAAAAAACATTGAATGAAAACAGAAGAAAAACTACGTAAAAAAAAACTAAAGCTATTAAACTCTCCTAGTTGATGATTTATGTTGCTTTGGTGTTTGGGTCTTTTATTTATAGGCAAAATAAGTTGTAGAAGGCTTCTAAATTTCCTCAATTAGAATAAGAAAAGAATTCTTCTTAATCAGGAAATCCTTCAATGCATTGGAGTCCATATTGCACGGCCAAGCAAAAATTGCTTTGTTGAGATGCACTGTCGTACATTTTTCCTCATTAGGGTTTGAGTGGCCACTCATAGTTCTTCCTTTTCCCTGGGGGTGATCATGGGGCGGGGCAGGGCCGGGGAATTCACCCCCACTCACTCCCTTGCCAGTGGCGGGGATTCCCCGCCCCCGCCCCCGCCACCAATATCGGGGATCTCCATCCCCCGAATTTTTTTTAAATTTTAAAATATAATATTTTATAAATAATTAAAATTTAAATATAATATTTAATAAATAAAAAATTTAAAATTAAGTATAATTTAAAACTTAATAATTATAAAATTAATTTATATTTTAATTTTAATTATCTATAAAATATTATATTTTAAAATAAAAAAATTATTTTTTGCGGGACGGGGATCCCCTCAGGGCGGATACCCTATTCCCCGTCCCTGCCCCCGATTCTTGGATGAGAATTTTTTCCCTCATCCTTATGGAGGGAAATTTCGGGGATTCTCCCTCCCCGAACGGGGCAGGTCCTCGTCGGGGTCGGGGAATCCTCGCCTCGTGATCATCCCTACTTTCCCCATGCACTGATGTGCATGGCTTCTTCAAAAAGGGTTGCACAAAGTGGCTTGACTTGATTTCATACATGGCCACTCATTGCTTCACTGGACTTCACGTATGTCTTACTAACATAAACTTTTCAATTTCATATTTTTGGCCCAAAACTTTTTATTTTTTTGCAATTAAGTCATTTTTCTTGCAATTTAATCCTGGAAAATACCAAAACTCATAATTAACTTCTAAAACACCAATGCAAACATTTAAACTATAAATTAACCAAAATTAAACCAAATTAACTAACTTAAACACCTAAAAACACACTAAAAAATATCATATAATTCACAACTATCAAATACCCCACACTTAGACGTTGCTCATTCTCGAGCAAATTAGAACAATCCAACTTCTTAAAATAATCAACCTTAAATGAAGAATCATACATTTCAAAACCAAGTTTAACAATTAACAAGAGCATTTAATAAAATTTTCAACTACAATAAATTCAAACAAGACAACATGAGTTAGTTTCCATGTGTGTGTGCAAGATCAAAATATTTTAAGTATTTTTTAAAAATCAAAACACCAATGCAAATACATAGCCAAGCTTAGAATGATTGTATACATAAGTATACAAATGGTTTTGCTCTTGAAACTCTATAAACACCATAGGCCTCTCCTTTAGCATTGGAACCTGGAGGTCATCTACACTAAACAACTCAAAAGTTTAGAATCTCTTAGGTCTTTTAATGGTTGTAATGGGGCCAAGGTATTGGTTATCAAAGGATGAATAAAAGATCAACAATAAAAAAAATAGCCACTCTAAGATAAAATAGACTAATAATTTACAAATTTCATCCAATTAACTTAAGCAATAAAGAACTTAGCAAAACTTTCTCAACCCTTCACAATTCAAAACTTTTATGAGAGAACACATATTGAAATCATCTTCAATTCCACAATTCATACCCTTTTTAGAAGTCACATCTATTTTTCCTTGTAACTACCCTACACTTAAGATTTTGCCATACTTGCTAGCTTTATTTCAATATTTCTTTCTTTCTTTCTTTTTTCTTTTCTTTCCTTTTTTTTCTTTTCAATTTTTCACACTAGCTTTGATGTTGGCATTACAATAATAACATGGGTAATAACATGGTATCATTTCACTATTTCCTTGACTTCAATAATAACCATTGATAATAAGATAAAATGTCTTACTACACCCATCAAGATATCCAATTCCTATTAATCTATCAAATCCTAGAGTAGCTAATTCTAAAAGAGAAGATAAAATCTTTTAAGTTATATGGTAAAATAAATGAGTGTAACAAAAATAAATATAGCACGCATTAAGCATACCTCATTAGGCTCAAAATGGCTAAAAAATGATAAATATGCATAAAGGGTAGGAAATAAGTTAATATATGGCTTAACAATAAAAACATTGCCTAGATCACTTCCTAAGTTGCATTGAGTTGCTTTTATGCTTTGAAGGATGATGAGTAAGGTTTTAGTGTCCTAAAATTCATTACTTAACTATTTCAATGTATTATTTTTCTTAAGTTCAAAAACTGGTCTTAAATGCTCAAAAAGATAGAAACTAACAAATATAAGCCAAGTTGAATGCTTAAACTAGCTAAAAATTTATTAAACAACATGCTTGTTTTAATGCTAAACAAGAATTTTAAAATTGCACATTCTAAATTCAAGTTCAAAATGTTTAATTTTTGAGAAAAAAATCAGGGCGAACTAAGCTAAATGTACAATATATGATAAATGAATTAACTAAACTCACATGCAAAATAAAAACTAAACATGCAAACTAAAAACAAACTAAACAACTAAAACAAAAACAAACCAACTAAAATAAAATAATTCATGAGTAAGACAATGAGCAAGTTAAGAAAACTCCCTTGATTGAAAATCTAGCTCAGCTGAGCTCCATCCCTCTCTTTAAAATCTTGCTGTCCTCAGCAAAGAATGAAAAATTTTAGCTCACTATATAACTTTTGAGAAACAAGTTAGTGCCTAAGAGAAATATAAGCTAAAGCACACTACACCTAGAACCATAATCAAGCCAACAATAAAGCATGAGACCAATGGATTTGAGTTAACAAGCAAACATGCCTCTAAAACCAATATAGTGCAATAAACAAGACTTAATAGACATGGTAACTAAGCGAAGAAATGCAACTAGGCTAAACTTGTTTAAGTGCTCAATGCATAATAATCCATATGTTACAAGGTGGACAATGTATGAATGCATAATCTCAAGTGTAAAGTGAATTGGTGATGGTTGGATTTAAATAAAAGGAAGAGAAAGATTTCAATTGGTCATGGTAAGCACAAAATAAAATAAGCCAATTTAAATATAAACTCAACCTATATCAAGCCAACAATGAATTTCAATTCCAAACTATAGGTAGATAAGAGTAATGGAATGCCAATGAATATAACTTAATTCAAAATTAAACTCTAAGAAAACATATATTTAAGAACAATAAAGTCACACCAATTCATGCATATTAATCTCAGCAAGCAAATTTAAATTTTGAGCATATAAAAAACAAATAAAAATTGCCCCTAAAACTTCAAACTGAAAATTGAAAGCTTAGGGTGCGTTCGGGAACGATTTTGTTTTTGGTTTTTTGTTTTTTTTCTTAAAAATAAAACAAAAACATGTTCGGCAATTTTGTTTCTGTTTTCATTTTTATAAAAATTTAAGAAGTGATTTTGCCAACAAAAATAAAAATTAAAAATCTTTAAAATGTGGTTTTTATGGTTTTGTTTTTATCAATAATTTAATTATTTCATCCTTATTATCACCACCGCTACCACCACCACACCACCGCCACTACCACATCACCACCACTACCACCACCTTCACCGCCACCACCGTCACACCGCCGCCACCGCCACCACCACCACCGTCACACCGCTGCCACCACCACCACCACCGCTATTACCGCCACCACACCGTCGCTGCCATGCCACCGCCACCGCCACCGCTGCCACCATTGCCACTACCATCACCACTACTGCCACTACCATCGCCACCACTACAGCTACCATCTTTGCCATCACCATCGCCACCACATTACTACTGTCACCACCATCATCACACCATCACTGTCGTTGCTACCACTGCCGCCATCACCATTGCCACTGCCATCTTTGCCACCACTACCACAACCACACTGCTACTAGCACCACCACCACTACCAAACCGTCGCCGTCACCACCATCATCGTTATCGCTACCGTCATCGCCGCCACTGCTACTGCCATTGCCATCATCGCTACTACCGTCACTGCACTGCCATCTCTACTACTGTCATCGCCACCACCACCAGACTATCGTTGCTGCTACCACCGTCGCTGCCACCACCATACTGCTACTGCCGTCGCTACCACCACTTCCACCATATTATGATTTTTTTATTGTAATATATTTTAAATTTTGAATTTTATTAAATATTTATTATTTAATATTAATAATTAGATTATATATATGTAGAATATGTATTAATGGATATTATAATATTTTTTAAAAAATAAATAGAAAATTAGTTTTTAAACAGTTTTTGAAAAACAAATAACAAAAACTAAAAACAGTTTATGGATTTTAAAAAACAAAAAATAAAAAACAAAAAATGTTATCAAACACACCCTTAAAAATCATTTTTAGGGCCCGAAATGAGCTGTTACATAAGGCAAAGCCCATGTAACAAATGTTCGTCTCGAAATGAGCTTTCTGAAAACATAATAATAGTCAATCGGACACCCTTAGCAAAAGTTATGATCAAAACAATCACAGCCATAATAAAAACTTCAAACAAGTGAAAATTTGCAGGTGAAAACATTTAAAGGTGCAGGAGGTGGATAAGTGGCCGTGCAAGGTGGTAGGCAAGGAGACGCGCAACCACTCATAAGGGTAGGTTAAAACATATAGGCACGCAATGTACCAGGGCAAGACTTACGCCTCAGTGGAAAGGTGTAGTGCAAGGACGAGGAAACACATGGGTGTAGGTATAACCACACGCGGGCGGGCATAGGACTGGGCATGGGATGTGTGGCCATGCATGGCTAGGGAGAAGTTTCAAGCAGGCGCACAGGAGGCAGACTCCTCACGTGCGGGTGCACAAGGCCTGGGAGAAAAACTTCACGCGGGCATGTAGGAGACTGCTGCCAAGCATAACATGCAGGCAAGGGGCTTGTGTGGTTGGGCAATGCGCGGGCATGTGGGCAGCATCAGCCAAAAGTATGCCTCACTTTCTTGAGTTGGTGTTTGTCAGGAGACTCTAAAAATTTATTTTTCTGCGCACATTAAAGCACCATGTTAATTTTAAATCACCTTAAATCCTTATCAAATTTAATTAATCCCTATCAATACTATTAACTCAAAATTTAAACCTTCACTTATGCAAATTCAAACTCAACCAATTTTTGTTGACATTTCGTTAAACTTAACTTTTTGAAACATGTAAACCAGTTTACAGTATTTTTAACATGTATGAAATCCAACTTGCTAAAATGATTTTACTCTTTCAATTCCTTACTCAATCACGCAATTTAAGCTTACTTCAACTCATTGACTCTCAATCAAATTCATAGCAGTATGTAAATTGATAGTATGTAATTTGATAGCATATAACATGTGTTATACTAATAACCAAATTATTTTTACTCAAACCCAACTAAAAATTAAGACAAAGTAATATGCATACCTATAAGTCAGTTGAAGCACATATTAATTCAATTTTTACTTATCAAATGAAAATTTTCTTTGGTTTATGAAGCCTCAAGTAGCTATAATCCAATTTGACATTCAAACAATGGAATCAAATCAAAAATCAAAAATCTATGTTAAGCTCAAATGAATTGTATTACCTCAAAATTCGAATGAATTTCTTAATGAATTAAATGTAGAAACAATAAGACATAACTCATAAAAAAATTGATGAAAATTTAAAGAGAAGGGTTAGAAGAGTTCTGGTTTATTAAGTCCCAGTTCGACTCATGTTACTCTCAGGAGGCCGAGTTTGTGAGCCAAATGCGGTTCTTTTCAGACTTTGTTTTTTATTTTCTTCCATCAGTAGAAGAAACCTATCATAGTTCACCAAAGATGGAAATTTTATGTCTTCAATAAAGTAAGATTTCTCATTTGGCTTATTGAGAAGAAACTCTACTGGCTCTTCTAGCCTAAATAAATCCTTCAAGAGGACTGAATCCAGTGTCTCCACCTGAAAATTTTTCCTTTCTTGATCCTTTGGTGATAAATTCTCTACAAGAGATCCTACATTCTCTAAATAAATACAAAACTTGTCTTCAAAAATGAATTGTTCCTCTTGTTCCTTATCCTCTATTACTGAATGATTTGTTTTCTCCTCCTTACCACCATGACCTTGAAATTTCATAGAAATGCTTAAAAGTTCTAGTTTAAATTCCAACTTTTCAATTCCTTCCTCTTTATCCCTCAATAAATTTTCTTGACTCTTAATTGTCTCATCTTGAGTCCTTATCTTTTCTTCATGAATTCTTAATTTTTCCTCTTGAATCCTAAACTTCTATTCTTGAATTCTAAACTTTTCCTCTTGAGCCTTTAATATAGCCTCCCACTCCTTTTTTCAGCATAAAATTTCATTTTCTTTCTTATAATCAAGTCACAAATATCTTCAATTTCGGAGATAACAGCCTCTTGTGTGGTCCTCCAGTTTTCTTTTTCAGCCCAAAATTGCTTGTCCTTACATATAAGTAGGTTATGAAGACGTTGATTCTCGAAACTATAGGCTTCTTTTGAATATCATAGTTTTTAATTCTCTCTCCTCAATTCTTCCATTTGTGCTTACATAACCTAAAGAGAATAAGACTCATCAGCAACGGATGGTGATGAATAAGAATTTTGTGACTGTGCACGTAACAATTTTATCTCCTCTCCTTCTCTTACTAAATCATTCATTTGCTGTTTCAAAAGAATCGATTCATAGTTTTGGACATCATCTTGCATCATCTTGAAGAATGTCTCAAATTGTTCCTGCAAAGAATAATCACTAAATCAAAATAAAAATAAAAATAAAAATAAAAATCTCAGACTAACTCAATCAAATATATTAAACAAACAACACCGCTGTTCCCCGGCAACGGCGCCAAAGATTTGACCAGTATCTAGCAAGTGTACTAGATCGGCTAGTAATATAGAAAAATATAGATTAAGACCCCAAAAATCGTATCCAAGGGAACATGGATTGCTAAGAAGAATATCTATATTTGAATTAAATTAACCTGAGATTGTTTCCCAAATATTTTTGATTTAAAGGCAAAAATTAAATTAAATAAACTATTAAATAAAGCAAAAACTAAAACTAAATGAATTAAAAATAAAACAATAACTGAAATTCTCTTTTTAAAGAAACTATCCACCTTAACTTTCATTGTCATGACTTAAGTTCAATAAGAACACCAATTATTATGGAATAAACTAGATGAAATAAAACCTAATACCTTGAAACAAGACTATCTTTCTTAAGCATTAAATTTCCTTGTTGAGAACAACTCAATACTTAGCATAAAGATCCAGTTAAAATTCTAAACATTCATTAAACTATTTTGCAAGAAAATTCAATTTCAGTTTATTCTTACTTTTTTCTCTCTCAATATTAACCAATAAAATTAACACATAATTACCTCTAAGTTCAAAAAATAATTATGTATAAATATTAAGGAGTTAACCCAAGAACATGCAAATCATTAACTATGTCTAAACCAATTTTTAGTTATTGAATCAATAAACCAACAATTAATCTTAACACAATCAATGATAAGAATATATTTAAAACCAAGAAATAATCAACCGATATTGAAATTAAAGCTCAAAATAAAGTCATAACAATGAAAATATAAGATTTCAAGTATCCATTAACAAAAGAAGAAAAACTGCTTCATAATAAAAATTAAAACTAAAACAAATAAGAAAAGAAAAAAACACTGAATGAAAACAGAAGAAAAACTACGTAAAAAAAACTAAAACTATTGAACTCTCCTAGTTGATGATTCATGTTGCTTTGGTGTTTGAGTCTTCTATTTATAGGCATAATAAGTTGTAGAAGCCTTCTAAACTTTTTCAATTGGAATAGGAAAATAATTATTCTTAATCGAAAAATCCTTCACAGCATTGGAGTCCATATTGCACGTCCAAGCAAAAATTGCTTTGTTGAGATGCACTGCCGTGCATTTTTCCTCATTAGGGTTTGAGTGGCCACTCACAGTTCTTCCTTTCCCCATGCACTATCGTGCATGGCTTCTTCAAAAAGGGTTGCACGACCACCTAAGGTGAAAGTGGCTTGATTTGATTTCATACACGACCACTCATTGCTTCACTGGACTTCACGTATGTCTTACTAACATAAACTTTCCAATTTCACAGTTTTGGCCCAAAATTTCTTATCTTTTTGCAATTAAGTCATTTTTTTTACAAAATTAACCCTGAAAACATACCAAAACTCATAATTAACTCCTAAAACACTAATGCAAACATTTAAACTATAAATTAACCAAAATTAAACCAAATTAACTAACTTAAAAACCTAAAAACACACTAAAAACTTCATATAATTCACAACTATAAAAAATATTTCCTTTTCTTATTAAAGACATACCTCAGGATTGATCTGTAATATTCCACATCGATTAAAGAGGAGAACGAAGTAGTCCTTATAAGGCTATGAATACCTCTCCCTTGCAGACGCGCTTTAAAATCGTAATATCTACAAACGATCATCTGGGGACGTTACAGTTGGTATCAGAGCCGGGGGTTGGACCATGTGCCAGTGTGATACTAGGCCTCCGAGCCAGCGAGGACGCTGGGCCTATTTAGGTGGGGTGGATATTGCAATACTTTTTATATGAATTGTGAATTATTTTATAGTAACTCACCATTTTATTCAGATTATATGGTTACTTTAATCACTATACTTTTTATTCTCTGAAAACTTATCAATTAACCTTTTTCATTTTCTTTATACAGAATGTAAATTAATTATATTAATTTACCGTCTTTATTTATCTCTTGAATTATTTCCCAATAATTCAATATTTCTATTAACATGTTCAATATTTATTCTTAAAACTATTCTCATAAATTACATAAATTCTATAAAAATTTATGTGAATATATTTCTTCAATTATTATCATATTTACTCATTTTATGAATCATTTCATCATAATTCATCATATACACTATATAAATACACTTATGCTTAACTTAAAAATTCTTGAATAAATTCCATAAATTTTCTAAAAATTTATGGATATTATATTTCATGTTTTACCTTATTTTATTTCTTAATTTCATAAAAATGCTTAATGTACACATTCATTCTCTTTAAGAATGTGATTCGGCCAATAAAGAATTTTTCCTTAAAAATTTGTTTCAATTTAATTAAGTTTACATTTAAACTTAATTAAGGTTCAATTGCATTATATTAAGGAAAATTTCAATATACAGACATTTTTTCAATTTTTCCTTAAGTACATATTCAATAAATATTCCAAAAATATTCACATAATTTTTATAAATTTCACAAAAAATTATAGATGCATAATTTCACATTTACTATCAATTTAAGGCTTAAATTCATTAAAATACTTAACATACAAATTTTTTTCTTCATCATGAATTTCGGCCACTACAACAAAATTCCTTACAAATTTTTTTAATTCAAATTAAGCATTCTAACACACTTAATTAAGGTCCAATTATACTATTATACAATCAATTTCAATTTTATTCAATTACACTAAATTTTTCCTTAATAAACCCTAAGAAAATCATAAAATTAAATTAAAAAAAAACGAAGATTTAGTAGTCACTAACCTTTTTTCATGCATAATCTTCCCTTGAGCTTCCTTTTATTCATTTGAAATCATGAAAATCATCATCCATCAAAATCATCCTCACTTGGTCGAAATTTCCATCTCAAAAATCATCAAGATAACCATAATTTCAGCTTAAAATAATAATAAAAATATACTCTAAGCACTTAAATCTAACTATATGTGCCTTAAAATAAAATTAAAATTCAAAGATTTACTAACCTTATTTTGACCTCCATGCCTTTAATCCTTATTTTCCTTAGCTTTTCTCCCTTTAATCTCTAGTTTGAGATTTGATCCAATAACTAGAGAGGCTGAAGATCATTTTTGGTGTTTGGATCAAGAGAAAATAATGAAGAAAAAATGAAGAATTTTGAGAAGAAATAAGAAGAATGGAGTTCAGCCACCATGGAGAAGAAGCTAGCCTGTTCATAATTAAAAATTATGGACTACAATAATGATATGTTATATAAAAAGTGCAAACGATGTCTGATCTAAACTTTGGTAAGCCAAAAATTAACTGACGGTAAAAATAAGTAAATGAACAATAATTTTGTAATTGGATATGAAAAGTAACAAGTTGCAATAAGTAAAAATAACATTTTTGTAGAAAAAGGAAGAAAATAAAGACTTATTTGCAAAGTGTTCATAGATAAGTACATCACTCTGCATTAAAAATGTTAAAAGATTGATAATTGTAATCTGATAAGTAGTTCAAAAAGTCCGAGTAAAATAAAAGAATAAATAGCGAAATTGTAATTTTTGCTATTAAAAAAATAATGTTGCAATTAATGAATACATATATTGTATTGAAAATCTACCATTACCGAGACCATTAATTATGTAAATCGTCTACTAAAATAAGATTTGTACTTAATTGATTAAATAGAGAATTTTGCTTGAAAATTCAAGTCATACGTAAAGTTAAGTAAAAGTAAAAGTAACAAAAATAATGCCAAATTTTGCCATTGAACTGTAAAAAAGGGAATATTCTGAATTAAGTGAAAATTTTAAATCAAAGTAAAAAGTTTACCAAATTGTTGGTAATGAACTGAAAGGACTGTCAAATGATTTAAAAGAAATTTTTGGTAAGACACCGTAATAACAGGCATAAATATGATAATTATGCTTAATTAAAAATTCTAGGATTGGTAGTCATCATTGAGCATATTTAGTGCTCACGCATAGTTTTTACTGCTTGCAGGTTCTAAAAATGAGCTGGAGCATAGTATACCACGGAGTGAAGTCTGAAGAAAAGAATTGTCTGTACTTTTAGATATTTTGGCATGTATATACTCAGCTAATAGTAGTAAGACTTGACTGTATATTATTATTGCATTAATAGTAATTATTATTATGGCAGTAAATGGATATGATTGGTATGTGAATGATTGCATAATATGTATTTGTTGTATGTGATAAATTATTGTGCCTTTTGAAGGTTGTGTTATTATTTGATTTTTCAGAAGGTCTTTAAGTAGGTAGTTGTTATGCTACCAGAATTTTGATGACTTGTATTCGTATAAGTTGGTTATTGGTGAAAAAAATTCAGGCAAATCATTTAAGTTTATATTGGAAAGAACTATTCCGTTAAGAATGTTACATTTAGTGGTATCTATCTTTTGTAATTCCAATTGCAAAATTTATACTTCTTTCTTACTTTTACTATTGCTTTTACTGAGCTTATCTTTGACTTTTCTAAGCAATTCATTATTTAATCAGTTCAATACAAATATTATTTCTTTTGCTGATTTACCTTATTAATTGCCACTATAAGGGCAACTTCTCAATTCAATACTTAATTTCTTCATTAATCACAAATTACCCTTGTAAAAGCAAACTTACAATTTTGCTATTTATTATTTTATTTCATTTTGACTTTTTGAATTATTTATCAAAAGAATAATCATTAATACTTTTAACATTTAATACCAAGTAATATTATTACTAAACAGCTTTGCAATTAAGTTTTTATTTCTTTATTTTATTACAACAAGATACTTTTTAACTTACTTATTGCAAAAATCATCATTTTTATTTGTTAATTACGAAATAGTTATTTTTGGGACTTTTAATTACAAATTTGAGCTTTATTTTACAAATTTTTATTTTCAAAGTAATAATTGATATACAATATACCCATTTGGTCCTTATTATAACTTTTTCATGTAAAATTTCATTATAGTCCTGTTTATTGCGTAATTACTAATTTATCCTTAATAAGCTTATTTTTAGTCTTTAAGCTAACAATTGATGTACATTACATCAATTTATACTTGTTTTGTCATTTTTATGGAAAATTACATTTTCATCCCTGTTGGTCATAAAACTTCATTTTTAGACAGTTTAGTTATCAAATGACTATTTTACCCTTTATGAGCATTTCTTAATAAATTTTTTCATTGTCTACACTTTTGGAAAAATTACTATTTTTCCCTTAAACTTATATTTTATTTCACTTAAGTCCCTTTTCACTTTTAATCATTACTTTTCATTATCTTTTCATATTTTTAGTATAATACTTCCTTTATGCCCCTAGTACAGATCCGGCAGAAATACTCAGATCGAATACATGCAATGTGGACTCCTTTGGGCCTCATGAAAGAGAAATGACCTCCAAAGAACCATTTCTCACAAAACAGAATCAGATACATATACACTTTCACTTATACACTGAAACTATAGAGATCAGTGATCCTACCCATAGCAAAGCAAGTCGCCATAACTTACACTATGGTACAGATGTCCCTATGGCCAGCCAATTATATGATGAGCTACTTTTTACTGTCTGACTATTCCTAAGGGCACACCAATCATTTACTTTCAAAATATTTTTCAGACTTTCAAAAATGTTAATTTCTTTCTTTTTCTTAAAACAATATATTTTTGTCAATTGCACTCTTTTTAATGCTTTTAACTGTTCAATCACCTTTTCTTTTCGATTACTTTTTCTTTTACATTACTTTTTGTGAATTATTCTACAACAATTCACTATGAACGCTCAATACTTTTCAGACTTTTAACTTTTGCAATTACTTTTTTTCGAAATAGTACTTTTTGTCATTAAATTTTTTTCAGTATCGTTTTAACTTTTAATTATTTTCTTACTTTTTATTCCGAAAATTCATCAATTAAATTTTTCATTTCTTTATACGGGGTGTAAATTAATTTACATTAATTTACCATCTTTTACTTGTTTATTAAATTATTTCTCAATAATTCAATATTTTCAATTAAGTATGTTCAATATTTATTCACAAAATATTCTCATATAAATTCTATAAAAAATTATGAGAATGTTATTCTTCAATTATTAATATTTTTACTAATTTTATGAATTATTTCACCATAATTCATCATATATACTACATAAATACACTTATGCTTAACTTAAAATTTTTTGAATAAACTCCATAAATTTTCTAAAAATTCATGGATATTATATTTCATATTTTACCCTATTTTGTTTCTTAATTTCATCAAAATGCTTAATGTACACATTCTTTCTCTTTAAGAATGTGATTCAGCCATTAAAAAAATTTCCTTAAAACTTTATTTTAATTTAATTAAGCTTATATTTAAGCTTTATTAAGGTCCAATTGTATTATATTCAGGGTTTCAATATACTTACTTTTTTAAAATTTTCCTTAAGTACATATACAATAAATATTCCAAAATTATTCACATAATTTCTATAAATTTCCCAAAAATTTATACATGTATTATTTCATATTTCCTATCAAATTGTGGCTTAAACTCATTAAAATACTTAACATACATTTTTTTCTTCATGGTGATATTTGGCCAAAAATAAAACAATTCCTTATAAATATTTTTAATTCAAATTAAGCATTCTAACACACTTAATTAAGGTCCAATTATACTATTATACAATCAATTTCAATTTTAATCAATCACACTAAATTTTTTCTTAATAAACCCTAAGGAAAATCATGAAATTAAATGAAAATTACTAAGATTTAGTAGTCACTAACCTTTTTCCATGCATAATCTTCCCTTGAGCTTCCTTTTATTCACTTGAAATCATGAAAATCATCATCCATCAAAATCATCCTCACTTGGCCGAAATTTTCATCTCAAAAATCATCAAGATAACCACAATTTCATCTCTAGGCACCTAAATCTTCAGAATTCGTTTACTATTTTTAAAAATTCATGCAAAATCAAGTCATATTCCTTACTAGGGAAATTGACTCGATACCTTTTTTGTATTTCTTAATTTTGAAGGCCAATTTGACCTCAATTTCACTTTAAATTTCAACCTCGGACTCACCATGACCAATATTTTTCGATGGTCCAACAAAATATTTTTCACTTTCGGATGTACTTTTCAGGCTAGAAAATACTATTCCCTGTCGAAAAATATTGTTCACAACCAATCCGGGAGAAATGTAATGGCTTCAACACCGATTTGGGCATGAACAATATTTTTCGACAAGGAACAGTATTTTTCGGACTGAAAAGTACATCCGGAAGTGAAAAATATTTTATTGGATCATCGGAAAATATTGGTCATAGTGAGTTCGAGGTCGAAATTTGAAGTGAAATTGAGGTCAAATGTGCCTCCAAAAGTCAAAAATACGAAAAAGGTAGCAAATCAATTTCCGTGGTAGGGTAGGTGACTTAAATTTACCTGAAATTTTAAAAATAGTAAACGAGTTCCAAAAATTTTCAAAATTTGTAAATATTTCTAAAATTTTATGTAGAATATTTTGGTAATGAAAAGTGAAATTTTCGGCATAATCGATATTTTTGAATCGGACTAATTTAATTGAACCGAACTAAAAATGGGCTTCGATTGAGCCAAAAATTTTCATGAAGTCTATTTTTGATGGGATAAGAATTATGAAATCATTTTTGAAGTGATTTGAAGTTGGAAAGTGGAAGAAATTAATTAAAATCATTTATCGGATAATTAATGGGCCTTGGTTTAATTAAATCAATCCCATTCTTTAAACTAAGCCCAACCCTAATTTGGGGAGTATAAAAAGGCAGAAGGCTCTCAGCTTTTCCAGAAGCTCACGCCATCTCCTTCTTCCTTTCCCAAATCGAATGCTTCTTTTCTTTTTTTTTCACCATTTTTCTTCATTTGTTCTTTATCTTTTTCCTTTGATCCAAACACCAAAATTGATCACCAGTGTCTCTAGTTGTTAAATCTAATCTCAAACTAGAGATTGAAGGGAGAAAAGCTAAGGTAAACAAGGGTTAAAGGCATGGAGGTCAAAATAAGGTTAGTAAATCTTTGGGTTTTAATTTGATTTCAAGGCACCTATAGGTAGATTTAGGTGCTTAGAGTATATTTTTATGGTTATTTTAAGCTGAAATTATGGTTATCTTGATGATTTTTGAGATGAAAATTTCAGCTAAGTGAGGATGATTTTGATGGATGATGATTTTCATGATTTCAAGTGAATAAAAGGAAGCTCAAGGGAAGATTATGCATGAAAAAAGTTAGTGACTAGTAAATCTTAGTAATTTCCATTTAATTTCATGATTTTTCTTAGGATTTATTAAGGAAAAATTTAGTGTAATTGATTAAATTTGAAATTAATTGTATAATAGTGTAATTGGACATTAATTAAGTGTGTTGGAATGCTTAATTTGAATTAAAAAAATATTTATAAGGAATTGTTTTATTTTTGGCCAAATTTCACCATAAAAAAAATTGTATGTTAAGTATTTTAATGAGCTTAAGCCATAATTTGATAGGAATTATGAAATAATGCATGTATAAAATTTTGGGAAATTTATAGAAATTATGTGAATATTTTTGGAATATTTATTGAATATGTACTTAAGAAAAATTTTAAAAAAGTAAGTATATTGAATCCATAAATATAATGCAATTGGACCTTAATTAAGCTTAAATGTAAGCTTAATTAAATTAAAATAAATTTTCAAGGAAAAATTTTTTAATGGCCGAATCACATTCTTAAAGAGGAAGAATGTGTACATTAAGCATTTTTATTAAATTAAGAAATAAAATAGGGTAAATTATGAAATATAATGTCCATAAATTTTTAGGAAATTTATGAAGTTTATTCAATAATTTTTAAGTTAAGAACAAGTGTATTTATATAGTATATATGATGAATTATGGTGAAATAATTCATAAAATGAGTAAAAATGTTAATAATTGAAGAATAATATTCTCATAAACTTTTATAGAATTTATAAGATTTATGAGAATATTTTGAGAATAAATATTGAACATGTTTAATTGAAAATATTGAATTATTGAGAAATAATTCAATAAACAAGTAAAAGATGGCAAATTAATGTAAATTAATTTACACCCCATATAAAGAAATGAAAAAGTTAATTGATGAATTTTTGTAATAAAAAGTAAGAAAATAATTAAAAGTTAAAAAGACACTGAAAAATATTGAATGACAAAAAATACTATTTCGAAAAAAAGTAATTGCAAAAGTTAAAAGTTTGAAAAGTATTGAGTATTCATAGTGAATTATTATAGAATAATTCACAAAAAGTGACGGAAAAGAAAAAGTAATTGAAAATAAAAAGTGACTGGACAGTCAAAAGCACTAAAAAGAGTGCGATTGACAAAAATATACTATTTTAAGAAAAAAAAATTAACATTTTGAAAAGTCTAAAAAATATTCTGAAAGTAAATGATTATTGTGCCCTTAGGAATAATCAGGCAGTAAAAACTAGGTTAGGATATAATTGGCTGGCCATAGAAATATCTGTACCGTGGTGCAAGTTATGGCTACTTGCTTTGCTATGGGTAAGATCACTGATCTCCATAGCTTTAGTGTATCTGTATTTGATTCTGTTCTGTGAGAAATGGTTACTTGGAAGTCATTTCTCTTTTAGTAGGGCCCATTGGGATCCGCATTCCATGTATTCGGTCTGAGTATTTCTACCGCATTTATATTAGGGGCATAAAGAAAGTATAATGCTAAAAATATGAAAAGATAATGAAAAGTAATGATTCAAAAGTGAAAAAGGACTAAGGTGATAGAAAATATAAGTTTAGAAGCAAAATAGTAATTTTTTTCAAAAAGTGTAAATAATGAAAAAATTTATTAAGAAATGCTCATAAAAGGGTAAAATAGTCATTTGATAGCTAAACTGTCTAAAAATGAAGTTTTATGACCAACATGGATTAAAATGTATTTTTTCATAAAAATGACAAAATAAGTATAAATTGATGTGATGTACATCAATTGTTAGCTTAAAGACTAAAAATAAGCTTATTAAGGATAAATTAGTAATTACGCAATAAACAGGACAAGAATAAAATTTTACATGAAAAAGTTATAACAAGGACCAAATGGGTATTTTTTATATCAATTATTACTTTGAAAATGAAAATTTATAAAATAAAACTAATATTTGTAATTAAAAGTCCCCAAAAATAACTATTTTGCAATTAACAAGTAAAAATAATAATTTTTGCAATAAGTAAGTTAAAAAGTATCTTGCTGTAATAAAATAAAGAAATAAAGACTTAATTGCAAAGTTGCTAAGTAATAATATTACTTGGCATTAAATGTTAAAAGTATTAATGATTGTCTTTTTGATAAATAATTCAAAAAGTCAAAATGAAATAAAATAATAAATACCAAATTTGTAAGTTTGCTTTTAAAAGGGTAATTTGTGATTAATGAAGAAATTAAGTATTGAATTGAAAAGTTTCCCTTATAGTGGCAATTAATAAGGTAAATCAACAAAAAAATATTTGTATTGAACTGATTAAATAATGAATTGCGTAGAAAAGTCAAAGATAAGCTCAGTAAAAGCAATAGTAAAAGTAAGAAAAGAAGTGTAAATTTTGCAATTGGAATTACAAAAGATAGTATTTTGAAGTAAATTGAAATGTTTAGAACTAAAGTAAAAAGCCTACCAAAATGTTGGTAATGAACTGAATTTATTATCAAAAGATTAAAAGAATCTTGTGATAAGTCTGCATAAATTGTATAAATTATGTAATTATACTTGATTGAAAATTTTAGGATTGGTAGTCATCACTGAGTATATTCAGTGCTCAGCACGTAGTATTTACTGTATGCAGGTTCTGAAGTGTAGCGAAAACACAGTACACAATGGAGCAAGGATTGAAGAAGAAAAAAATTAGTCATGGTTATTTTAGTAATTTGGCATGTATATACTTAGATAGCAGAAGGAAAAGATTGAACTGTATTTTGGATTATTATTGTATTAATAGTAATTATTAATATTGTTATGTCAGTAAATGCATATGATTGGTATGTGAATGATTGAATAATATGTATCTGTTGATTATGTTAAACTGTTATGCCTCTTGGAGACTGTGTTATTATTTGATTTTTCAGGAAGTCATTAAGTAGCTAGCCGTTATGCTGCTAGAATTTTGATGATTGGTATTCGTGTAAGTTTGGTTATCGGTATAAAAAATTCAAGCAAATCGTTTAAGTTCATATCGAAAAGAACTATTCCGTTAAGGGTGTTACATTTAATAACTCTTATCGGAATAGTCTTTTTCGATGCAAAATTTTGCGGTAAATGGTAATTTTTTTTTTCAAACTTCAATTACTACCAAACAATTTCTATACAATTTAATATTATTATTCTTTATACAAAATTTCAGCAGCACAACAGCTAGAACTTACTAGCCTGCTGAAAAATCAAACAATTACACAGTCTCACAGAGGCACAACAGATCATAACAGATAACAATATCCATTTTAAATAATCAATATCATATCAATGATTCTCATTTCAAATCACTTACTGATACTTATCAATTGACAAACATAACAATATTAGTCAAAATACAGATCAATATTTTACCTTAATTAACTACGTATATACATGCCATAATACAACTAAAATAAAAACTATTTTTTCTCTTCAGATCTTGCTCTACTATGTACCGAGCTCTCGCAGACTTCAGAACCTGCACGCAGTAAACACTATATGCTGAGCACTAGATATGCTCAGTGGTAACTACTAATCCTAGAATTTTCTAATAAAAGCATAATTACGTATATTATGCAAACCTTTATTTATATCTTATCCGAAATTTCTTTTAATTCTTTTAATACTATTTTTATTGTTTGCCAACATTTTGGTAATCTTTTTACTTTGATACTTTACTTTTCAATTTACTTAGACAGTACATTCTTTTGTATTTCAATTACAAATGAATATTTATCGCTACATTTCTTATTTTTACTTTAGCTTTTACTTTTACTTATACTGATATCTGATTGGAAATGGGACAATGTGATCAGAGATTCTGTTATCGGATTGTCTATGCTTCAAAGAGAAAAGATGATATATAGGAGATTAGCGATAATCTCAATATTAGCATAGTGATCCACCCTTGTACTGATAATCAGTTGGAGTGGATAACTCAGATATTGAAAGGATGGTTGTGAAAAAGTGTATATGACTTTGGTAATAATTGTGAAAAGTATTTGTCTTTATTAGAGTCTGCATGCGACAAAGATTACTAGTTCAATTGGAATCTGACTCTTATTGAGATAATGTCAGTAAGGAAATGTTGAGTCCTTTATGTTGGACTTAATTACGTGCAAAAAAATCAGCAAGATTTAATCTAATTTGAAATATGAAAGAAATCTGCACATAGGATGATATGACATGTGAAAGAGACTGATAAAGATTTTTGATATTGAGACTGGTTAGCTTAAGAGTAAGTGGGTTCCATTAGCAACAACGCTTCAGAACCACTGAATGTGAAAAAAGTTTCGAAAAGTACACCCAAAAGTTAAAAATATTTTATTGGACCATCAAAAAATATTGGTCATGGTGAGTCTGAGGTTGAAATTTAAAGTAAATTTGAGGTCAAATGAGCCTCGTAAAGTCAAAACTACGAAAAAGATAGTGAGTCAATTTTCCTGATAAGAAAGGTGACTTGATTTTATGTAATTTTTAAATATAGCAAATGAACTCCAAATATTGCCAAATTTTGAAGGTCTACCTTAAATTTTGTGTAGAATATTTTGGTGATAAGAATTAAATTTTTTGGTGACACTAACAGTTATCGAATCGGATTGATAAATTTAAATCGGATCGATAATGGACTCTAATTGAGTCAAAACTTTGTGTCCCACCTATTTTTGATGTGATAAAAATTATGGAATTGATTTTAATTAAATTAGAGTTTTGAAAGTGAGGAAAAAATTACGGGGGCAAAGTGGTAAAATTTATGAATAATTTAATATATATATATATATGAAAATGGAAAAAGAAAAAGTCCAAGTCCCTAGAAATTTCGGGACAATTGATTTTGGCCACAAATGGGCACAAAAAACTTTGCAAAAAGAAGAGTAAAGAAAGAAAGAAAAGGAGCAGATGAAAAAAAAAAGAATGAGATGAAGGTGACGACGCAAGGCAGGGACGGCGCCAAGCCCACCTCACACCGGCCATGCCTCGCTCCGACCACCACTCCAACGGCGGCGAGCGGCATGCTGCGATCTCCCTCTTGCCGGTGTCCAGTCCTACCGTGGCAGTTTGATCTTTCGATTTCTTTTTCTCTCCCTCTACCAATCGATTTTTCTCCTTTTTTCGATGATCTAAGGTGGCGATGATGATCTTATTATCACCGGTCGACTCCCAGTAATGAGGTAAGTCTTTCGATATACTCCATCGCCCTTCAAATGTCGGCAACGAATAGATCAGAGAATAGTGGACTAGCAAATTTAAATGGATTTTCCAACCAAACCAACAGGCAGTTTGGCGCGTGACCATCGAAAATGAAGTTGAGGGATCCCGATCTATAAGGTGGCAGTGTTGAATTGTCACCGGTGAGCCTCCGGTGATTGATCCGACGAGCAATTTGACAAGCAAATTAAAGCAAATTCGACTCTTAAGGTAAGTGACTATAAAATCCTTTAATTTTTCTTAAATTTATTGAATTTTTTCTTTAAAATTATTAAAGGAAAAATATTGAATTATTGAGTAAAATTGAAATTAATGTTGTAATTGTTCAATTAGATTTTAATTAAGATTAGTATAATGTATAAATTAAATTAAGGAAATTTATTAAGAAATTTTCTATATGAGCCAAAAATTCCCTTTTAAAGAAATGGATTATATGTTATGTAATTTGATGAAATTAAGCTTTAATTTGATATGGAACATGAAATAATATATCCATAAATTTTCTTAGAATTTATTGGAATTAATTGAATATTTTTGAAATATTTATTGGATGATATAATTAAGGAAGTTAGTGAATTTTTTGTAATTATGTTATAAAATAATAATAAACATAAAATGAATTTCCCATAAATTTTTAGGGAATTTATGGATAATTTTAGAAAAAAATTTAAGTTAAGTATAAGTATATGTATATATCGTATATAATGAATTATGGTAAAATAATTCATAAAATAAATAAAAATGACAATAATTGAAGAATAATATTCACATAAATTTTTATTGAATTTATGTGATTTATGAAAATATTTTTGCAAGTAAATATGGAATATGCTTAATTGAAAATTTGAATTATTGAGAAATAATTTAATAAACAATTAAAAGTTGGTAAATTAATGTAAATTAATTTACATTTCGTATAAAAAAAATGAAGAAATCGAATGATGAAATTTTGGGAAATTAAAATGAATAGTGAATAAAATAACCGTATTGAATTATTACAAAATAATTCATAATTCGAATAAATGGTGAATTATTATTAATAATTCACAATTCGTACAAAAGTATTTCAAATTTCGAACAATCACAAATTCAAAACGAAAAGGTTAGAAATTATTTAAAAGTCAAAGAGAATAAAATGAATGTAAAAGTAAATTATTGAATTAAAAAGCAATAATTTATAAAGTGTAAAGTCTTAAAGAAAAAGAGTTAGTGAATTATAACAATATAATTCACCAAGTGTATAAAAATATAAAAAGAATATTTGGCTAAAAATAAGTAATTTGAAAAGTTATATGTCCGAAAAATATTAAATATTCAGATTGAATTATTAAAAAATAATTCAAGAAAAAGTGATTGAAAGTAAAAATTACTGAATAGTCAAAAGCACTAAAAATAGTGCGATTGACAAAATGTACTATTTTAAGAAAAAAGAAAGAAATTAAAATTATTGAAAGTTTGTAAATCATTTCGAAAATTCTTGATTATTTTTGCCCTTAGCAATAGCCAGGTAGTGATATTCTTATCAGGATATAATTGGCTAGTCATAGGGACATCCTATACCGCCGTGTAAGTCATGGCGACTTGCTTTACTATTGGTAGGATATCTAATCTCTATAATTTCAGTGTTAAAGTGAAAGTATATCTGATATCTGCTCTATGAGATTTGATCTTTCAGAATTATTTCTCAATCTGTTTAGTGGGACTCTTTGGGATCCATGTCCCGTATATCATTTCTAAGAGTCTTGTCATATTGCATTAGGAGCACGTTGAAAAGAATAAATCAGAAGTACAAAAATAATTGAATGTAAATGTTATAAATGATAAGGACTTGATTGAAGAAGAATGAAAACTTTGGGATAAAATTGAAATTATTCCCAAAGGTTTATAATTAAAAAGCAAAAATGAAAAGAAAATATTTTATAAGATTAAAATGATATGTAATGTTTGTACAACTTATAAAAATAAATATTTGTAAAGAAAAGAAATTAAAATGAAAATTTATACGAAAAGATCCACAAGAAATAATTGGTATGTTGTGTACCAATTATTATTTTGAAAATGAAAAAAGTTGAAAATCTGTAATAAATCTATAATTAAAGTTAAAAAATGACAATACCATGATTAAGTGAAAATATGGCTAAGTAATGAAAATTTAAAAATAAAAGTTACATAAAAGTAAAATGACAAAAACAAAATTGTTCAGTTAATAACGAAAAATGTAATAATTGTGAAATAAGTTCGTAAAAAGACCCATTTGAAGAAAGAAAAGAAAATAAAAAGTTGTACGCAAAGTGTTTCAAATAACTGTATCACTTTGCATTAAAAGTTAAAAGTCTTGGTAATTGCAATGTGTTCGTTAGTCAAAAAGTCAAAGTGAAATAAAAGAATAAATCAACACCGGATCAGCTGTGAACAATACTTTTCAATGGTGAATAATGCTTTTCGGGTCGAAAAGTACATCAAAAGTCAAAAATATTTTATTGAACCATCGAAAATTATTGGTTATGATGAGTCCATGGTTGAAATTTGAAGTGAAATCGAGGTTAAATGGGCCTCGAAAGGTCAAAAATACAAAAAAGGTAGTGAGTCAAATTCTCTGGTAGGGAAGGTGACTTAATTTTGCATAAATTTTTAAAAATAGTAAACAAACTCCGAAAATTGTCAGATTTTGCATATCTACATGAATTTTTGTGTAGAATATTTTAGTAATGAAAATTGAATTTTTTGGCGAGATTGGCAGTTATCGAATTGGACCGATATGTTTGAATAGGATTGATAACGGACTTTGATTGATCCAAAAATTTACGCACTACCTATTTTTGATGTGATAAGAGTGATATAATTATTTTTGAAGTGATTTAAAGGTTTGAAGTAGGAGAATTTTAATTGGATCTTAAATGGCCTAAAATAGGCCTTTAATTTTAATTGGGCTAAGCTCATTTATTTGGCCCATCTTTGGGCCCATTAAAGGGGTTTAAATAGCTGAAAAATATGAGAAAATTCCAAAAAATTTTAGCTCTCCCTCATTCTCTCATCAACGTCGAACCACTTTTCTCTTCCCTCTCCCTTTGATTTCTCTTCAATTCACTTGTTTTCCAACATAAGAATGGAAGTCCCATCTTTCTAGATCACAAAGGTAGTTCCTATTAGCTGATTTGAGCAAAGGAAGTGGAGAAAAAAAGTTAGGAAAAGAAAAGGATTTAATGTAAACTATAAGGGATTAGTTGATTTAATTGATTCTTTAATATTTTTTCATAGATTTTGAGGTGTAGAGTTCAAATATGAGTTCAATTTTTAAATTTGAGGACAAAAAAATAAGGTTTACTAAGCTTCTTTGGCCGACCATGGTAGGTGAGGAAGAAGGAGAAAGAGTGGTAAATGATAAAGGCAAGGAAAACAAGGTTTAGGCTTTCTAAAGCAAGGAAAAATTGTAAGTGACTAGGAAATCTTTACATTTTCTATGATTTTGAATTTAATTCCTTTATTTAATTGGGGTAAAAATTGTCAAATTGGTTAAATGTTGCAATTGGTATGAGAAAAATGAAATTAGACCATGTAAAAGACTAATTGAATGATTAAAGTAAGGAAGAAAATTTTTTAAGGGTATTTAGTATAGGTGGCCGAATTTATCTCTAAGAAAAATTAGTGAAATTTTGCATGTAATTAATAAATAATGGTTCAACTTAACCCTAGGTATGATAATTAGTGCCTATGAATTTTTAAAGAATTGTTGGGATTAATTTTAGAAATTTTAAGTTTATTTAATGTGTATGTATATAGTAAAATTTATGAATAATTGTAAAAAAATCATGAAATAAGTGAAAAATGATAGTAAATGTAAAATAATGTATATATAATTTTTTTATAGAATTTATTGGAATTATTAGAATATTTTTGAAAAATAATACTGAGTAAGTATAGTGGAAAATAATGAATTATTAATGAATAATTAAGTAAAAATGTAAAAGCTAGTGAATTAATATGAAATTAATTCACAATTAATGAAAAAAAAATAAAAAGTCAACTGATGATTTTTTTAAAAATTAAAAAGGTTAATAAAATAATTATTATCGTGCCCTAAGAAATAGTCAGGCAGTAAAAAGTAGTTCAGGATATAATTGGCTAGCCATAAAAACATCTTTACCATAGTGCAAGTCATGACAACTTGCTTTGCTATGGGTAGGATCTCCAATCTCCATAGTTTCAGTATAAAGTGAAAGTGTTAAGTGCAGTGCTCTATACGAAATGATTTATTAGAAATCATTTCTCTATTAGTGGTGGCCCATGAGATCCACATTACGTATATTCGGTCTGAGATTTTTTGCCAGGTCTGTATTAGGGGCATAATGAAAGTAAAATGCTAAACATGTGAAAAGATAATGATAAAGGACAATTAAAAGTGAAAAAGGATTAAAGTGAAAGAAAATAAAAGTTTAGGGGTAAAATAGTAAATTTTCCAAAAAATGTAGATATTAAGCAAATTAACTAAGAACTGATTAACTAAGGATAAAACAATCAATTAGTGGCTAAATTGTTTAAAAATGAAGTTTTATTGTTGACAAGGACTAAATTGAAATTTTGCATAAAAATGATAAAATAAGCATTAAATGATATAATGTACATTAATTGTGAGTTTAAAGGTTAAATTTAAACTAAATTGAATAAGTAAAAATAATGCAAGTGATAAATGAATAATAATGTAAGTAAATTAAATTTAGTGTTTTTAATAAGTAAATAAATGAATTTGTGTGATTTTGCCAAAAATGGGTTGTTTTAAGTTTTGCATGTAATTATAGAAAATATATCGATTATTAGTCACCACTAAATATATTTAGTGCTCAGCGCATAGTTATTACTTCATGCAGGTATTTACGAGCGAGAGCAAGAATACAACTTGCAAGACTTCTTTTAGATATTTTTGTTGTTAACATTTTGGTATGTATATAAAGTTAATATTTTGGATATATAATATGTGAACAAAAGTTGTATTAGTGAAGGATTATGATGATGAATTATGTTTTGGTATATGTGTGATTTGGAAATGATGTGTGATTTGGAAATGGATGAATGTGATTATTATAGTTAGGGGTGTGCATTGGTCGGGTTCAGGTGAACCAGCCTTGAACCCGATTAACCTGAAACTCAAAATTTACATACTTCCCATACCCGACCCTATCCTACATAAATATCGGATCCCTACCCGAACAGCTCGATATTTTTTGGGCCCTAACCCGAACAACTCAAAATTAATTTTTTTTAATTTACATATTTAAATTAAAATCCTAAATTAATACAAATAAATAATATTAAATACCATAAAAAATATTTTAAAAATACAATAAACTAACAATTTCAAAATTACATTAAATATATATTATATATTAATTAATATTAAAGAGAAATTATAATTTTTTTATTTATATATTAAAAATTCGAGTTGTTCAGGTTTCACCCGACCTGACCCCGAAACCCGATTAATACCCATATCAATAACCAAACCGACCCTAACAATCCGATTAACCCCCACCCGAATGTATCGGTTCGGTTTTTGCACACCCCTAGTTATAGTATTTTATTGTGCCTTTAAAAGGCTGTGAAAATTGTATGTTTTTCAAGGGGCTAGTACCATATACAACCGTTATATTGCAAAAATTTTATTAAATGCATAATAAATTGGACAGTTATAGATCGTCGACGAACCTTTACTGAACTTAAGTTATAAACCTAAGAGTTTTAAAGTAAGAAAAATAAGTTATAAGGATTTTAGTTGAAAAAAAATTCCAGCTTATTACGTACTAGAACAGTGATAGTTGCGATAAGGATATTGTATTTAGTGAAAAGTAACGGCCTCAACACCGGATTAGCCGTGAACAGTATTTTTTGATAGTAAATAGTATTTTTGGGTCGAAAAGTACATTCGGAAGTTAAAAATATTTAATTGGACCATCGAAAAATATTGGTCATGTTAAGTCTAAGGTTGAAATTTGAAGTGAAATTGAGATCAAATGAGCCTCGAAAAGTCAAAAATACGAAAAAGGTAGCGAGTTAATTTCACTAGTAGAAAGGTGACTTGATTTTGTGTAATTTTTAAAAATACCAAATGAACTCCGAATATTGCCAAATTTTGTAGGTCTACCTTAAATTTTTTGTAGAATATTTTTGTGATAAAAATTAAATTTTTTGGTGACACCAATAGTTGTCGAATCAGACTGATAAATTTAAATCGAATCGATAATGGACTCCGATTGAACTGAAAATTTGTGTTCCTCATATTTTTGATGTGATAAAAATTCTGAAATCAATTTTAAAATGAATAGGAGCTTTGAAAGTGAAATAAAAAGTTTCGGGGGTCAAAGTGGTAAAATTATGAATAAATTAATGGATATATATATATATATATATATATATAAGAAAAGAAGGTCCTAGAAAATTCGGGCCATAGACCTTGTAAATGAAAAGAATTAGGAATGATTGAATAAAAGTAAAGAAAGAAAGAAAGAAAAGAAAGAAAAAAAAGGAGAATAGATGAGGCGACGATGCAAAAAGGAAAGGAGGGAACGCCGGCCGTGCGTCACACCGACCACCTCTACGACGACGACGAGCGGCATGCCGTATCCCTCTTATTGGCGTTCGATCCCGCAGTGGCGGTCCGATCGTCGATTTCTTGCTCCCTTTTTTTGACCAATTTTTTCAATTTTTTTGGGGATCTAAGGCGGTGACAGTGATTCTATTATCACCGATCGACTTCTAGCAATGAGGTGAGTCTTTCGATATACTACATCACTCCTTAAATGCCGACGACGAAGAGATCGAAAAATAGTGGATTGGCGGGTTTAAGGGTATTTTTCGACCAAACCAGCCGGCGTTTGGACGTGTGACCATCGAAAATGAAGTCAAGTGGTCCCGATCTACGAGATGGCAATGTCGAATTATCACCAGCGAGCCTCTGACGACTGGTCCGACGAGCAAATTATTAAGCAAATCAAGGTAAATTCAACCCTTAAAGTATGTGACTATAAAATCCTTTAATTTTCCTTTAATTAGTTGAATTTTTTTTTTAAATTTATTAAGGAAAAATATTGAATTATTGAGTAAAATTAAAATTAATGTTATAATTGTTCAATTAGATTTTAATTAAGCTTAGTATAATATATAAATTAAATTAAGAAAATTTATTAAGAAATTTCCTATATGAGCCAAAATTTTCCTTTTAAAAGAAATGGATTATATGTTAAGTAAATTGATGAAATTGAGCTTTAATTTGATAAAGAATATAAAATAATACCTCCATAAATTATTATGGAATTTATATGGATTAAATAAATATTTTGAGAATATTTATTAAATGATGTAATTGTTAAAAATAGTAAAATTTTGTTAAATTATGTTATAAAATGATAATAAGTATAAAATGAATTGCACATAAATTTTTAAAGGAATTTATGAAAATTTTAGAGAATTTTTAAGTGTATGTATATACCGTATATGATGCATTATGGTAAAATAATTTATAAAATAAGCAAAAATGATAATAATTGAAGAACAATGTTCACATAAATTTTTATGAAATTTATGTGATTTAAGAGAATAATTTAGAAAGTAAATATGGAATATATTTAATTAAAATATTGAATTATTGAGAAATAATTCAATAAACAGTTAAAAGTTGATAACTTAATGTAATTTAATTTACAATTCGTACAAAAAAAATGAAGAGATTAAATGATAAATTTTCAGAAAATAAAAAGTATAGTGAATAAATTAACCGTATTGAATTATTACCAAATAATTCATAATTTGAATAAAAATAGTAAATTATTATAAATAATTCATAATTCATACAAAAGTATTTCAAATTTCGAACAATCACAAATTTAGACAAAGAAGGTAAGAAATTATTTAAAAGTCAAAGAGAATAAAATGAATGTAAAAGTAAATTATTGAATTAAAAAGCAATAATTCATAAAGTGTAAAGTGTTAAAGATAATGAAGAAATGATGAATTATAACCATATAATTCACCAAGTGTATAAGAATATAAAAAGAATATTTGGCTTAAAGTAAGTAATTTCAAAAGTTATATGTTCGAAAAATATTAAATGTTCAGATTGAATTATTGTAAAATAATTCAAGAAAAAGTGATTGAAAAGTAAAAGTTATTGAATAGTCAAAAGTACTAAAAACGAGTGCGATTGACAAAATGCACTATTTTAAGAAAAAAAGAAAGAAATTAAAATTATTGAAAGTTTAAAAATCATTCCGAAAGTTTTTGTCTGTTTTGTCCTTAGTAATAATCAGGTAGTGATATTCTTATTCAGGATATAATTGGCTAGTCATAAGGACATCCTATACCGCAGTGCAAGTCATTGCGACTTGCTTTGCTATGGTAGGATCACTGATTTCCATAGCTTCAATGTAAAGTATTAGTAAAAGTGTATCTGATATATGCTCTGTGAGATTTTATCTTTCGGGATCATTTCTCAATCTATTCAGTGGGACTCTTCGGGATCCATATCCCTCATATCCTATTTGAAAGTCCCGTCATATTGCATTGGGGGCACATTGAAATGAATAAATTTGAATTGTAAAAGTAAATTGAATGTAAATATTGTAAATGAAAAAGGACTTGACTGAAAAAAAAAACTTTGGGATAAATCTGAAATTGTTCCCAAAGGTTTATAATTAAAAAAAAAAGTGAAAAAATGTTTTATAAGAATAAAATGATAAATAATATTTGTACAGCTCATAAAAATAATTCTCTGTAAAGAAAAAGAATTAAAATGAAAAGTTATACAAAAAGATCCATGAGAAATAATTGGTATGTTGTGTACCAATTATTATTTTGAAAATGAAAAATTTGAAAATTTTTACTAAATCTGTAATTAAAGTTCAAACATGACAATACTATGATTAAGTGAAAATATGGCTAAGTAATGAAAATTTAAAGTAAAAGTTACATGAAAAGTAAAATGACCAAAAGAAAAATAACTGTTCAGTTAATAAAGAAAAAGGTAATAATTGTGAAATAAGTGCGTAAAAAGATCCATTTGTAAAAAGAAAGGAAAATAAAAAGTTGTATGCAAAGTGTTCCAAATAACTATATCACTTTGCATTACAAGTTAAAAGTCTTGGTAATTGCAATACATTAATTAGTCAAAAAATCAAAGTAAAATAAAAGAATAAATAGCAAAAACTAAAGACACGAGTACCAATGTAACTCATTAAAGGAAATAATAATTATATCGATGTGATTAAAAGTATAAGATAGAGTTAAGTAAAAGTAAAATTTAAAGTAAAAGTAAGGAATGTAGCAATACATGTTCATTTGTAATTGAGTACAAAAGAACGTACTGTCAAGTAAATTGGAAAGTAAAGTATCAAAGTAAAAAGATTACCAAAATGAAAATAGTATTAAAAGAATTAAAAGAAATTTCGAATAAGATATAAATAAAAGTTTGCATAATTTATGTAATTATGCTTTAATTGAAAAAATTCTAGAATTAGAAGTCACCACTGAGCATTTCTAGTATTTAGCATGTAGTATTTACTGCGTGCAGATTCTGAAGTATTGCAAGAGCTTGGTATACAGGGAAGCAGAGATCGAAGAAGAAAAGTTAGTGTGATTATATTAGTTTGTTTGGCATGTATATACTTAAATAATAAAGAAAAAGATTGATATGTATTTTGATTAATATTGTTATGTTTGTTGATGGTTAAGTGTCAATAAGTCATTTGAGATGAGAATCATTGATATGAGATTAATTATTTAAAATATATGTTGTTATCTGTTATGATCTATTATGCCTCTATAGAGCTGTGTAATTGTTTGATTTTTTAGGAGGCTAGTAAGTTCTAGCTGTTGTGCTGCCAAAATTTTTTTTAAAAAATATTAATATTAAATTGTATAGAAATTATTTAATAATGATTGAAGTTTGAAAATTCTTTTTTACTGTTTATCGCTAAATTTTGCATTGAAAAAGACTGTTCTGATATGGGTGTTACAGGTGTGGTGCTGACAGGAGTGAAGACGAAAAAAGGGATTATTCGTCATCTTCTTCACGTGCTACTTGGTAGAAGAGGAGCTACAAGAACTGATAAATTGGGGATTTTCTTTTAAAGTTGCGGTGGCCAAAATCAGCATTTTTAAATTAGTTAATTGTGAAATGAGAATAAAAGGTAAAAAGTTGTATTTTTGAAAAGAAAAGTTGTATTTTTTGTATTAAAAAATTTAAAAATTATATTAATGAAAAAATTATGAAAGTATTGTATTTTTTGTTATTTTTGTTTTTTTCTGTATATTTTTGTAAAAAGCCCTAAATAATAGGGGTAAGGGGAGTTTTTGAATTAATTTTACCCTAATTTTTTTTTATTTTGGAGTTATTTAAAATAAAGAGATTTTGCCCTTATTTTGTACAATAGTTAGTCATATAATGCCATGTTTCATCCATTTAAGAGTAAAATTAATACATCCATTTTGATAAATTTAAAAGCAAAAATTACCTATTTTGAAAAATATAAAGGTAAAATCTCTTCAATTCAAATAGTTCAAGGGTATAAAGCAAACAAAAAAAAATTAATTATAAAAATCGCTCTATTTCAAATAATTAATGGGCAAAAATACTTTTATCCCTAAATAATAGGGGTTTTTACAAAAATATATAGAAAAAAATAAAAATAACAAAAAATACAACATTCTTTAATTCTTTCATTAATACAACTTTTTAAATTTTCAATATCAATATACAACTTATATTTTCAAAAAATACAATTTTTTACTTCTTTGCTAATTTTTCCATTTTCATTTTCTCACTCCAGCTCCCTCTTCATCTTTCACCATCAATGCTCACTGGCTCTCTCGTTCTTTACTGTCCATTATCCTCAGCCTCCAGTCGCTGCTATGGTGAGTCGTTGGCCCTTCAGTCGCTGCCCTAGCGAGTCTCCATCTCCCCCGTCAATGCTATTAGATTGAGGTTGGGAATGGGATCGATGGTGGTGGGTAAAGATGAGATTGCAAGCAGAAGGGTGAGAGTAGGCATTGGAGAGTAAGGAAAAATGTGGGAATAAGAGTAGAGAGAGCCCAAATGCCAATAATTTCTCCATCTTTAACTTTCTGTAATGTGAGAGTAAAGGAGAATGGAGAGGTATTTGAAGGTTTTTTGGGGAACCTCTAATTAATCCTACAATTATATTTAATAAAAATGGATTTCTATAACGTCAAGCAACCCTATTCCGATATTTTTTTAACAAATAAAAAAAATAAAGATAATGAAAGCCTCTTCAAGTCTGTATTTCAGGAGCAGCTTATTCTTCCCCTTAGAATTCTTTATATTTGAGAGCTGAGACCAGAAAAAAATAGAAAATAAAAATGGAAGAATAAGAAATTGAGTTTCAGAGATAACGTGGCTTCAAGATAGAGGTCCAACTCAGAAGCATTTGACCTTCAATATTTTATCTTTCAAACATATTCTTGCATTTCGTACTACAATTTTCTGTATAGAAGTTTACGATATAATTTTCTATTCTCAAAATGTCAATGCTATTAGATTTTGTTATCAATATATCTAAAGAATGCTTACATATTTTCTGTATAGAAGTTTACGATATAATTTTAGTATTATATATATCGTTGAAAATGTGCAGGCAGTAGATTTAATATACTGTAAGAGATGAAATGAAGAAGTTGAATATCTTTTACCTTTCAGAAAGATTCTTAATTTGTTGATTCTTGGACGTGAATAGGAAAAACATGTAATGTAAATTCCATAATGTTGTCGATGCTACAAACCATATATACATATATATAAATTAAAACTAAAGACAATATTGAATGCATATAAATAATTATAGAATGTCACGAGTAAGACTAAACAGAGCAGACTGCAATTTGAGTAGGCTACACTACAAAAGCCAACAATGACAACACAAAAAATGTTTTTGTTGGACATAGGTTGTGGAGATCAAGTTCTATGTTTCTCTTCTCAACTGAAACTTCTGCTTTCTATCTTTGACAATAATTTATGTTATTCCAAAGATGGTAGATTTTTCTTATCCCTTCAACTTTTCCATATATACCATTATAAAATAGCAACCAGTGTTTTGAATGTTGTCTCAAGACTTATTTTTGAATGCATTAACCTATTTAAGTTGTTGGTTTTTTAAAATTCAAATTTGAAATTTTTAATTAAGGTGAGAATTGGTGCCACCGATTATCATAGTCAGTATAACTCTTCAATATATTTGTTATTCTCATAATAATGGCAACCATACGTTTTGTTACACCATTTCTTTTGTCTCCTTAGAAAGAAATTTCCAGCTAAACAATGCATTTTAAAATATTAAAATACAACCACTTTGTAAAGAACAACGTAAGAATTTTGTTGCACTATGAAAATCGAGGGATTACCAAAGAATTGTCATTATAAAGTCTTATTTCGGTTTAATTTCTAATTAACATCACTGTGCCACCAATTTTATCATTTTTTATATAAAATAATAATAATAATAATAATAATAATAATAATAATAATAATAATAATAATAATAATAATAATATAATAATAATAATAATAATAATAATAATAATAATCAGGAAATATTAGGTGGTTAATAATTCAAGCTTCAAAGTTTCGAATTGATGCAAAGAAACAAAATTTTATACCATATGAGGTCTGTTTCAGATTCCTTATGTTTTCATCTTTACATTTAAAATTGATCTCTCTCGATAGTTGAATAACAATTTAGTTATAAACAAATAATGATGAAGAAGCACATGATCGTTCACGTGCGTTGCCTTTGCTTTGGGATCATTCACACATAGTGTGTACATGCTGTACACAGTGTGTACATCTAGTACACATAGTGTGTACATGCTGTACACAATGTCTACATCTAGTACGCACCGTGTATACATACTGTACACAGTGTGTATATCATGTACACACTATGTGTATGTGCTATACACATCGTGTACATCTAGTACACCGTGTGTACATCTAGTATGCACCGTGTGTACATCTAGTACACATAATATGTACATGATATACACAATGTATATATCATGTACACACCATGTGTATGTGCTATACATAGCGTGTACATTTAGTATACACCATGTGTACATGCTGTACATTGAGTGTACATCTAGTACACAGTGTGTACATCTAGTACACATAGTGTGTACATGCTGTACACAATGTCTACATTTAGTACGCACCGTGTGTACATCCTGTACACAGTTTGTATGTGCTATACATAGTGTGTACATCTAGTACACATAGTGTATACATGCTGTACACAATGTTTACATCTAGTACGCACTGTGTGTACATGCTGTACACAGTGTGTATGTGTAGTACACACCGTGTGTACATGCTATACACAGTGTGTACATCTAGTACACAATATGTACATGCTATACACAGATTAGTTTCATAATTTTAGGGTCTTAGCTATTTTATTTTTGTAAGTTCTCAAGTCTTGCCCATTTTATTAAATTATAACATGGTTTATCATTTTTTACAAATATGAAAATAATGACAATATTATATTGTACTACAACACATCATATGATAAACCATTTCCCATAGCCAAAAATATTTTGAAATATATGTTTGTATATAGGGGATAAATCCTGCGTGGGCAAACAATATATCAACTTGTTCTTGTTCTATTTCTCAATAAATGATAACTATATCTCAATATATCATGCCTGATCCCCAATATTTTCATTCTAAGCTCCCACGCAACAATTGCAGCTGCATTAGCAGGAAATGCTCTCACTATTGTGGGACCTAAACCTGCATAGCATCCTTTAATTCCAGCACTCCTGTAAATCTAACAAAAAAAGAACTTACTTAGTATCTCTACTGCCTATGTGGAGCACCTGGTGCTTAATTATGTAATAAAGAGAATAAGAACATCTTTACCGAGTTCAGTACTGGGATTGGACTTATGGTGAAGCTCTTATCTGGCGAAGTCTGGATGATAGTTTTCGCAACATCCAAGGGCAAAACAGTAGACCAGAACTGGATGACACAAGAATGGAAAACACTGAGTAAAAGCTGCAAATAAACACATTAAACATCTTAAATCTAACACTTCAATTTTAAAGATATGCAAAGCTGTCAGAATACTTACAGCTACACCACCAAGGCCACCGCTCATAATTCCTATCCCTATGTCAATCAAATTACTGTGGTCAGATAAAGAAGGTTTCAATTGTAAATGCATATAGTAGCGGACATACTCATAAACACTAAAGAAAACTGCATTCCCAACAGATTCTCTTAACAATATTGTAAAACCTCCTCGAAAAACACCTGACACCTGAAAGATTTTCTATCAGACCAAGACCATGTTAATACTTTTAAAGCAAATACGTGGAGGATTTTCTCACCCCATCATTTTTCACCGTCTGAAGGGCACAGTCAAGAGAATCTAAACTCTAAAAAATATTCAATATTTTTTACCAGATGTCATTTTTATATTCAATTTGATTTTTGTTTTCTTTATGGTTTTTGTTTGGAATTTTATTCAAATTGAGTCGGTATTAAATAACCTCTCACCCCTTTTGAAAACATTCACATTTAAAGAATATCTTCCTCCCAGACGTAGCATTTAGAGTTTCTGAAGTAAGGACTGGTGTTTTATGAATAAATGGTTTGATGCGATCTTGTGCTTCTCTTATGGAGGAAATATCAACAGCATACTTATCGGTGTTTATCAAGCTCTTTGTTTCCATCTTTACAGGGTGAATTCACTTGCATTCCATGCGGTGAAGAATGCAAAGGCATAAAACGATGAGGAAGGAGAAAGTGAAAAGAAGTTGTATTTTTGAAATTGAAAATTTAAAAGTAAGATTTATAAAAACTTACAAAAATGATTGTATTTTTTGAAAAAATGATAAAAACCTGGCATTTGGGGTAATTTCCTTTAAATAATAAGGTTGTCTGGCTTGATCAAGCGGGCTGGCAGCTTGAGCCCATGTAAAGTAGAGGAATGAAAAGAAAAGTGAAGATAACTATAAATAATTAAAGGCAAAACAAATTCTAGAATCTCTCAATTTTAACTTTTTTTTATATTGAATTTTTGTGCTGAATCTCTATCCTTTTTAGATTACTCACATTATGTGCAATTTAGATGGAAATGTCAAAACTAAAATACACACTTTGTTAATCTTGTATGAAAGCAACTTAAAATGATTATGAGATCCACCTAGAAATAAAATTTTGAAAAAAAAGCCAACTCGTCATCTTTTGCATGTCTCAAATTATTGTATACTTCTATAATTCTTTATGTTTTGATGAATCCCTCAATCATTTTAAGTTAATTTCATGCGAGATTAACAATCTATCGAAATTAGACTTAATATGAATAATGTGAAAAGTATAGAAATCAAATGTTAATTTTTGATGGTACATGAACAAGAAACTTTAAAACTCAGTAACCTTGAAAATCACTTTTCCATAATAAAATGTGTAATTTTTACATATCCTCCTCCAATTTCGTGTAATATGCCTTTAAATCCTTTAACTTTAATTCATATTCGCAAATTCCCTCGACTTTAAAAATTCATTTGCAACACTCTATGTTATAGGATACTATTGGTTTCTTCTAATAAAAGGTTGTTGGATTCTACAGTCATTTTAAGTTGACTTCATGCGACATTAACAGAGTATGACTTTTAATTCCACCAGTTTTGTTGAAATTGGACCTTCTAGGAGTAATGTAAAAAGTATAGAAATCCAATGTTAACTTTTGATAGTACATGGACAAAAAACATTGAAATTCAGAAACCTTAAAAAATGTTCTTCCATAATTAAATCGGTCATTTTTACATATCTTCTTTCAATTTCACGTAATTTGCCCTTAAATCCTTTAACTTTAATTCATATTTGCAAATTCCCTCAACTTAAAAAAAATTATATTTGTAAACTCTATATGATTGGATGTTATTGGTTTCTTCTAATGAAATGTTATAAAGGATGGGCAATTTATCAGCCATCAAATTCACATAATATATCCCCCGAATCCCTCAACTTTAATTTGTATCCACAAACTCCCTCAACTTCAAAAAAATATATCCGTAAACTCTGTATAACCAGTTGCTTCGAATTTTTTCTTGCAAAAGTTATCGGATTAGTTTCATCCATGGTCACTGAACTTGTGATAAAATTACGCAATAATCATAAAAAAATTTTTCTTTTTTCATAAAAATCACTGAACTTTGCAAATTTATACAATAAAGTTATTTTGACCGAATTTCGGAAAAAAAGTCACCGAAAAGTTCACGTGTCAGCACAATATGACATGTAACATGCTGAGATGGCAAATCCAAATGATGACACGTGGACTTTTCGACGACTTTCTCGTCGGAATTTGATAGAAGTGATTTTATTGTATAAATTTACAAAGTTCAGTGATTTTTATTAAAAAAAAATTTCTTTTATAATTATTGCGTAATTTAATCACAAATTCAGTGACCATGAATGAATATAATCCAAAGCTATCAGAGCAAACATGTAATCAAAACATCACATTTTTTTTCATCTTTCTCTCGCTGCATCCAATTAAAAGTGGCTAAAAAAATTTCTCTACAAGTACAATTCATTGTGCTTAACTTCTCAATTCATCATTTTTTTCTTACTTTATTCTTTAAATTCTTAGCATTGTATACCTAATACTTCTATCAGATAGTCGATTGGAATAAATTGAAATAGTTGGATTTTGAAGATCGTGTTATAGAGGTATGCTTCAGCCAAAGATTTTGGTAAAAAGCCACTTTCAATAGGATGAAAAGAGAGAAACATGATGAAGAGTTATTCGATGATTATATGTCTACTTTATCAACATTTTACTATGAGAAACTAAAAGCATTCGGTTAGAAGGAGTTTACAAATATATTATTTGACGTTGAGGGACTTTATAGATATGAATTAAAGTTGTTTGACTTAAGGGGTATATTATGTGAAGTTTTTTTTTTCAAGGTATATTATGTGAAGTTAAGAAGCTAATTTTCCACCATTTTTTTACGAACATGCAAAATTGCTCTTCTACTTTTGCTAAAGTGCAATGAAGCCTCTCAATTCATTTTGGTACAATGTTACTCCCAAACTTTCAAAATTGCAGCAACGTTGCCCATCCGTTGGCAGTTTGTTAAAGTTGATCGATTTTCATCGATTGACCTTTATATATGCTTAGGCTAAGGTACAATATAATCTATCTACTTTTACTTTGGTGTAATGTTATCCCTGAACTTTCAAAATTGGAGTAATGTTGCCCCTTCATTAACTGTCTTAATTAAGCTAGATCAATTTTCATCCATTAATCTTAACACTTGCATATAACTCATTATTTAAGTACATAAAGAATGTGACTTGGGTCTAATTTTATACTCACTCAAAAAACTTAAAATTAAAGAAAGAAATTAAATTCTTGTGCCTGTTCCCCTTTCGAAAATTCCAAAATCTAATCTAATAGAAAATCTCACATATAGAAATCAAAACTTTATACTAATACCTTCATAAAATACTCTTCATCTTAGAATCAAAAGTCTTCACACTCACTGCAAATCGTCACCTTGTTCATAAGAAGATTATAGTTGTCTTTGTTGCCAAGGTGGTTGTTGTGGTGTTTATGATTATGATTCTTCGAAATCTTCAAATCATCAATGGAACTCGATCTCTTGGAGACAAACAATGGATCCAATTTACTCTTTTCTTGATCGATCCATTCAAACTGGATAATGGACTTTTTCTTGAAAAAACTCTGATATGTTTGATAAAGCAATCCTAAGGGCTTAAAATCTTAGGTTTTATAATAGATTTTTCTTCATTGGGTGAACACACAAAAGTATATATATATATATTTTTAAATGAAATGATTTCAATGAAAGAAATTACTTTCTACTTTTTTAAAAAAAAATTTTGATAGATATGTTTTTCATTTACTTCTCTTTCTATCATGAACTATACATTAAAGACCATATCATATCCTATTTGTCATTATTGATGATTCAGAAGCTAGGTGTTCAGGTTAGAAGAAAAAAATTAATATACTAAAAGACAATTAATAGAGGGGTAATATTGCCCCAATTTTGAAAGTTCAAGAATAATATTGCATCAAAGTAAAAGTAAAAGAGTCGTATTGCACCTTTAGAGATATTATGTTAAGGTCAATGAATGAAAATTGACCAATTTTAATAAACTATTAAAGAGGGACAATATTGTTCTAATTTTAAATGTTCATAGGTAACATTATACCAAAGTAAAGTAAAGATGTTGTATTGCACTTTTTGACAAAAGTAAAGATAAGATATTATATTGCACTTTTGGCAAAAATAAAAGGACAATTTTGAACCTTCACCTTTTTTTTTTTTAAATTTTGTACATATATATCATTATAAATTCAATATAAAATTGTCAATCTTTTTAGGAAAAAAATATTTATATTAATCCCAAATTTAAACATTTTTTCTATTAATTTTTTTAACTTCTATTTTGTTACATTGCATCTTGATACAAGTTAAATCTAAATAATTAATAAAAAAATTTGAAATTAGTTGGAGAGCTAATATTT
The DNA here is from genome assembly GCA_037975025.1 of Excoecaria agallocha. NCBI lineage: Eukaryota > Viridiplantae > Streptophyta > Magnoliopsida > Malpighiales > Euphorbiaceae > Excoecaria > Excoecaria agallocha. Next base: position 80,151 of record JBBPFJ010000442.1, read on the forward strand.
ACGTTTTCATACCATTAGCGCAATTTTGTTAAATTTTGTATCTATAGATATTAAATTTACTAACGTGGCGAGTAATGTGATGTGATTGAAATGATCGACGTGGTAAAAAGATGATGATAGTGTGACATGCTCTGCAACATATTTTATTTTCGTAGCTATTTTTAATGTATTTTTTAGCCTTAATGCAAAAATATCTTAATATTTATTAAAAATAACAATTTTATCTATAATATTTACTTATGGACAATTTTATCTATAAAGTTATCAAAATACTACAATTTTACTTTTAAATAATAGAACCATTAATTTGATCACATTCTGTTTTTTGACCGTTGACAAGAAGACATTGCAAAATTTTGATGAAATAATGTCAAACTAACGATTTCGTTATTTAAAAATAAAATTGCAAAATTTTGATAATTTTAGGGGCAATATTATTCATAACTAAATATTATAAATAAAATTGTTCATTTTTGTAAATATTAAAAATATTTTTGCACATTTGATCTATTTTTTAATAATGATTATGAAATCTTATCACTATAGTTTTTCTAAAATACACATTTTTATTTAATCTAATGATTAGTTAATTAAAAATAAAATGAAAGTTTGAGGTGATAATTGTCTAGCTTTTCTGTTTGAAAAGCCAATTGTTAACATGGTTATAATTTAGAGATAATTTATAGTCTTAAATTCATCTTTCGTTTTCCAAACTTTTTCATTAAGTTCATTTTAACACCTAAATTATATAAATGGCCGAATAAATACTTAAATTATTAAATTTTGATATTTTTAAGCATAAAATTGTGATGGAAAAAAATCGCAGATACACGTAAATTGCAAACACGCTGATGTGGTAAATAAACAAATAATATGATGGCATGTGTTAAATGTGTTTTTAAAAATTAACGATGGGAAAATCCGTCGCATTTCCGTTGCTAATTATTTTTAATGACTTTTTTACTAAAAGTAGCTACAACCATCTTCAAGTAACAGAGTTGTCATATGCTAAATTCAACAATTCTACTCTCGATATTATTTATCCTTAAAAAAAAAAACTATTTTCATGTTCTGCACGAATTGAATCAAAAGGCTCACATCTTATTTGTTTGTTTTTCTTATAGGGAAATTAAAGGCAATACATATTTTCATGTTCTGTTTTAAAGGCAATGCAACATTATATATGTATTTTTTTATTTTTTTTTGTGAGAATAAAGATATGAAAATCAAAGGTACGTTTATTAGGATTCTAAAGAAAAATTTCACGTTAAATAAAGAAAAACAACATATGCAGAGTTGAAGGATTATAGACAACACGAGTTGTAACAGCTTTTAGAGCCACCATAACAACAAAGCTTCACCTTTCTCTAGTTACATAAAGACCAATCCAAGCAAACGTTGCCAATTCTCGTACATGAATCTCTGCAACAACTCTTACTTCCCATTTTCTCCAAGCCAGAATTGGAGTTACAAAGCTTCCAGCAGCCCAAACATTTGGCATTTTGCAACGTTGTCCACAACCACCGGAGCAGCAAGTCCATCGAAAACTGGAAAAAACAATTGTTTATTGACCTGGTTAGAATTATAAAGAGGAGATATGAGATAGAAGTGGCCAAAACAGAAAAATACCAGGGCTTCTAATTCCAGCTGAGATTGGATTTATGGGTTTCCTGGTTTCTGCATCAAAGAATTTAATTGAATTAAGTTTAGAACAAAGAATCAAATTTATAAAAATAGATGGAAAACAAAATACATTGCCACCAGAGGATCGGATTTATCTTCCAATAACAAAAATGTCATGCAAATTAAACATCTATTTTATTTCTTTTTATATAATTAGTTCGTACTATTAGTCTGAAGCATGTTCATTATCTACCAAATGACAAATTGGGAATTTATTATTATATTCCAAGTCGGTTGTATTTTGATTTACCTAAGAAACGAATATATTGGGCACATGCTTTTCTTCCTAGTTTCCCTGAATGATGATGAATAATTGAGCCTGCAACTTCCTAACTAGAGGAAAGAAGAAGACATCTTGAGGCAGGAATGATAAAGAGAAAATAGTCAGATTCATAATAGTTTAGTTTAAATTGCTGGTGATCTCAGATCTGATCTGATGTGATTTTAGTGGACCGAATGTCATAAAATTCTGAACCAGGTAACTCTCATAAAATCATTTTCATATTTTCCTAGTTAGACTTTTCTTGATATTTACTTTTTTGTTTCACAAATTTATCATTTTTCTTAATAAAGAAAAACAATTACTGCATATATATATATAAAGAAAGAGTTTTTTTTTTTTGGATAAAAAATCAGCTTATGATTAGCTATTACAGGGACGAGTTGTTCCATTAATTTTGAATTCAACAAAGATAAATTATCTACATATAATATCAGTTATTCTCTCAGTCTCAAATCAGCTGTCGCTTTTTTTTTTTTTGCGTATATTAAAGTAATTATATATTTTTTAATTTAATAAAAATATTTTAAAAAAATTATAATATTCTCTTTTATATTTAATAAAAATATATAAAACGTATAGGAAAAGAAAGATTAATAAAAATGTTAATATTAATATAATAAATGCTGCCTTAATTTTATAAAATAACGTTTTATGTGACACAAATTTTTTAAAAAAGAATTACAAGTGATCCGAAAAAAAGTATTTAATAATAAAATAAAAAATATAGACTTGCGTAAAAACATTATCTAATTTCACATAAATAAATTTCTCTCCACCTCTCCAAGCATGTGCATAAAAACAACTCGCAATTTTTATGATTTAATTTAGTATTTTTTTTATTCTGTGTTTATATATATGGACTTTAATTAATAAACTTCAAGTCTCAAAGTTTATCCTAAAAAATTGAATAAAAATCTTAGTAATCTATCAGATTAATTTCATCCATAGTTATCAACTTATATCAAAATGAGGGATTCAAAACAATAAATATATTATAACCACAAAAATAACTTAAGAAAACTATCCTCAAAAGTTATTTTATCCGGAATTAACAATGAATTATATATATATTATGTCCATGTGTGTAATATTGATAGGTGGAGTGAAAATAAATAAAGTAACACATCCTAAGTCCCCAGACTTTTGCCTTACCACATTAAATCCTCACATGTTAAATTTTTCACATTAAATTCTTGAATTTTCATTTATTTTATAATTACCCCAAAAAGTAGAGGAATACTGTTAAACCCAATCCTTTCAAAGGATTATTTCCATCTAGATCATGGAGTAAATAAGAATCCAGTAACATGGTTGTTCAATACTATTGTAGATCGTATTAATTCTCAAAGCGAAATTTAAAATTTTTGTCAAAATTTTTTCAAGTCATTTAAAAAGATTAGATTTAAGACAAAATGAATTTAAAAATTATTTTCTTAATAAAAGAGAGTCATTGGATTTTGTTGCGAGTTCTCGATAGTTTGACAAATATAAAAAATTGAGTGAAGTTAAAAACTTTATAATCCAAACTCTAGATTCCAAAATAAATTTAAAAGCTATTTAAGTAACTCTATAATTCTGTATAGATGAGTAAAATTTCTACTATAGATAGTTTGAATGGTATTTTAGAGCCTTTGGTAGAAAATTTTAGAGTATAAATTTTGTACGTATTTTAAAAGAATAAATAAGGATTCTGAGAAAAAAAAAAAAGAAAGTAAATTAGGGCAAAATAAAAAATTTTAAAAATTCAGAGAATAAACAGGGATTTAATAAGATTTAAAATCAAAATTAAAAATGCAGTACATTGAAACTAAATTTTAAGAATTCAATGTAAAAAATTCAAATAATTTAGAAATCTCGTAATGTGTTTTTCCAAAATAAATTTATATGTTCGAACTTTCAATTGGGTGTATCTATCAAGTAACTAAATGAATGAATTGTAATTGTGGTTAAAGTAAAGAATTCAGTTTTCTTAATAAATTAATCCACTTGATTTTAGTTAATTTGCCTCTTCATTTTTAACTATTTTTTTTTTTTGATAAATTGGAATTAAGTCGAAAAGAATTTAATTTGAATATATATTTTTATCACTTACTCTTTTTTTTTTTTGTCATACAGATGCCACATTTATGGTTATTATGGCTCCAATAATTGTCGTGATATATGATATGTCACTTCATCCCATGTATGCATTTTTTTGTATTTAAATTTTAGTCTAGGAAAATGATTGTATTGAGAGGAGCATAGTTTGATTTTAACTGAAAATTGAATCAAACTAAATTAATATTAATTTAGTTTCATTATTTCGGTTAGCTAATTCAATTTTGATTATTAAAATAGTTAAACATCAATTTACCTATTTGGTTTGGCTATTAATAAAAAAAATTGAAAAATTTCAAATGATGCTGTTTTGTCTAATACAATTGTCAAATGGTTAATTGGTTCGATTTTGGTGGGTGATATGGGGTCAATTTGTATCAAAGATTGATTCAGTCGATTTAGGCCAATACATAAATGACGCTCTAAATTACACATTTTTTCCAATCCAGCCCCTCTATTTAGACATGTCCTAATTTAGCACCTTTACTTATTAGAACTCCACGTAAGAAATACCTCTAGCACCTAATTATGTTTATGTTTTTGACATGGTTTAAAGGTATATGAATCATGCATATATATGAGGAGCATAAATGTGATGGAAAAATATTAAATTAATTCCCAATACTAGGCATGATGAAAGCCAAAATGCACTTTTTTTGCCATTCACATATTGTCATTAGCCCTAGAATTTTATTAATTATATCCATTATCCACATCACCACAATTGAGAAAATATGCGTTCTTCAAAACCTTTTCGCTCTCTGAGTGATGTTTATTACGTAGGAATTGATAATACATATTATTATTTAAGGCCACACTATCTTAAGGTCTAAGGCTCATCTCACTAGACCAACGGTTCACGTGAGAAAAGTTCCATCAAACACATGACCTGTCCAATCAGGCCTACAAACCATCAACTAATCCAATCTGTCTAACAAATCTATACACTGTTAGTCGTACAGAGGCTTGGAGTTATTAGCATGATTGCAAGAGGTTCATCCTATGAGAAAAATTTTTTGAAAAGAAAATAGAAAAAAGGCATGTATTTCTCAGCAAAATTCGAGCAGTTACCACCAATTTATATTTTCCATGAAGTAGTTGGCGACTTAAAATTTTCTCGTCAAAATAATCTTGGTAGATAATGCAAGCACGTTGAATGTTTTCACTTTAAAGGCATACAAAAAGATGAACTTACCAATCAAGAGAGTTAAAGTCTATTATCACCCCACTAATCCGACTTGGCAGCACTATTATCCTAATGGCAGAATCGGTAGAGATTTTGTAGAGCTTGGAGATGAAGCGTGACATATATATGCAGGACCTCATTCATGGTGATGGATATGTTGTTTGCATATAATGCAATTTTGGAAGGCCGTTGTTGTTCTAAAGCGAAGCTGTTATTAGTATAAGGTACATGCTCATGAAAATTTCCTTCGAAAATGAAATGACAATCTTGAAAGAAAACCAAAAGATCTTAAGAGAAGCCTACGTTGCCATGGTAAAGGAGGTAAATTAGGCCTATGTAGTGTAGCCCGGAGTGGAGAAGGAAGAAGAGGCTGATTGGCCTAGAATGAATCCTAAAGGAGATTTCATCACCAAAGAATTATTTAGAGGGAAAGAAATCCATATTGTATCTGACCTGATTGATGAGGTAGAGAAGGAGGTTATGCAGGTACCTATGATCAATCAGGCCTCTTTTGCTTGAAAGCCAGAAGATATCACAGGCACAAACCCGAAGGTAATTACCCATAAATTGAATATCGATCCAAACCACCCATCTATCAAGCAAAAATTAAGAAGACATGCTCCCAATTGGAAAAAAATTCATTTTTGGAGAGGTTGATCACCTATTGAAAGCTAGAACCATCAGGGAAGTCCATTACCCTGATTGTCTTGCTAATGTGGTGCTAGTAAAAAAAGAATGGGAAGCTAAGGATATATGTGGACTTCACTAACCTTAATAAGGCTTGCCTAAATGACAGCTATCCGCTTTCAAGCATGGATCAACTTATAGATGCCATTGCTTGCCACGTTATCTACTCCTTGTTGGATGCTTATGGATGTTATCATCAAATATTGACGTGGCTGCTCGACTAGGAGAAAACTAGCTTCATCACAGATGACGACACCTTTCGTTATAAGGTCATGCCATTTAGATTGAAAAATATAGGAGTGACATACTAGCATCTGATGAATAAAAATATTCCAGGAGCATATTGGTAAGATTTTAGAAGTGTAAGTTGATGACATAACTGTGAAAAGTAAGAGCAAGAAGAACACCCAGTCAATCTAATCAAGGTGCTTACTACTCTCAATCAATTTTAGATGAAATTTAACCCTGAAAAGTGCATATTTGGAGTCCCATCTAGGAAATTCTTAAACTTTATGGTATTTCAAAGGGGGATAGAGGCTTACCCTAAGAAAATTAAGGCAATAATAGACATGCAGCTCTCATCAAATGTGAAAGACATCCAAAAGCTTAATAGCAAGATAACTGCCCTGGGAAAATTTATTTCCTCTTTGGCAACATGTTGTACGCCATTTTTTAAAAAGTTAAAAAAATGATGCCTTCACATGGGGTGTAACACCCGTAGTTCACTTGAGATCCCCATATATTGCCTTCTAATCCTTGTCACATGTACATGTCATTCCACACCTTCCTTGCTGCATCTTCAATACATGTCCCTTCGCACAATCAAACAACCACACGTTAAGCAACACCGTTGCTTAGTGATGGATACAACTACATAAAATTTTATTTAAATAACTTATTATTTCTTTTATTCTTTGATTGTGTATTGTTGTTATTGGTTCAAACTGTCTATTTAAATCTGGCATACCTTATATTTTAATCTCTTCGATTATTGCTGCTTACTCAATCTACCTATCTGTTACTGCCTTTTTATATCCATTATTTATTATTCTTTATTCTCCTACTTACTTGTATTGCTTTATTTGTTTCTTTTGACTCTTACTGTGTGTAAGATTTTTGTTTAATCTTTTTAACTTTTTGTTTTGGCTCGTTCACCTTTATATTGTCTACTATTTGATCATTGATATCTTCATTTTCCACTTCACGTTGACTTTAGATCTCACCCTTTTATTTATTGTTGGTTGTCTTAGCTTACCTTCCTGTTATTGCCTTTATGTTTCATATTCTTATCTTTTCGCCGTTTGGTCTTTGATACTTTTATTTTAATTAACATTTGATTACCTTTAAGCCCCTGCATCTTTGTCTACTTTCTTTTATGGTCTGTATTTATTAAAATTTCTATTTACGGTTATTTTGTTTCCTTTCATCTATAGCTAAATTCATATCTTATCTGATCAACTTCTATATTTTATTTTCAACTTATTTGACCTTTCTGTAATATTTATTTCCCTATATTTACAATTCTACCTCTGTATTCCTTTCTTTAACAATTCTGATCAAGAAGTTTTATTTTCTTTTTATTTTATTTCTCATATTTACTTTATTTATTTGAATCACAATTGCTTTCTTATTTCCATCCAACTTTTCTTTTTCTTCATTCTGTCCGTTTCTCATTTTCTTTTGAATTTTCTACTCATGTTCACTTGATTGCGTCTTTTACTTTTCCTTTTATTTGTACTCTATGGTTTACTGACCTTTCAACTTTCTACCCTTATTCACTTTATTGTATCTTTTATTTTCCATATTATCCCTTAGTTTGAAATTTTATTCCTAACCTTCCTTTGTGTTAGGGTAAATTATCATCTGCTCCCTTTTATTTAATTTCTCATTATTTAAATCAATTTAATCTTTTTTTATTCGAATTTTCGCTATTTACATTTACCTTTTTGATTACTCATTTTTCTCAGTAATTTTCATATAAATTGTTTAAATATCAAATTATCATTTAATCCTTAAACTTTTTTACTTCTTCACATTTGACTTACTTCCATTAAATTTTGGAGTTATCCCTTTTCTTTACTTACTTTTATATTCCCTCTCTACTTAATAAATATTATATTATTCCTAACCGATCATAAAATTACAATTTAGTCCTCGCCATTTCTTTTGTCTTATTTCTTCCTAATTAACTTCAATTTTGACCTTTTTAATTCCTTTCCTTTCTAATTATTCTTTACTTGGAAATTTTACATTTTGATCCTTGTACTTTTCTTTGATATAGCAAATTACATTTTGATCCCTATACTTTTTACTATTGACCATTTTACCCTCTTTGTTTTATTTAGTCACTTTAACTTCTTTGGTCACTATATAATTGTCAAAATTATAGTTTTGTCCTTTACATTTTTACCCCAATTGACCACATTAATAAGGTTTACATCTCCTTTCTTATCACCTTACACTTTCTAATATCTTTTATACCGAATTTGCTATTTGATCCCTATTTTCTTCTACTATTACCATATTAGCCTCACTTAATAGTGTAACATCATTTTTATTTCTTTTAAGTCTTTTAACTATCTTTTTCACTTCATTTCTTATTTAATCGTATCTAGGATTTTTCAATTTATATTTTAGTCCTTATTTTCTCGTGTAATTACAATTTTATCATTTTTAACCTATTGATAACATTTCTTACTTTATTCCTTATCAAATTTTCTTCCTTATACTTTTCTTACATATTTTCTTTCTTTCTCTCCATTTTAGGGTATAATTACAAATTTGCCCTTTTTCATATCCTTTCTTATTCTATTACCTTTGTAACATCTTATTGGCTTAATTATTTATTCTCTTCCTTTTCTTTTATTATAATTATTGTCTCGCCTCTAGTGATGGCCAGTGAAAATTTTCGAACCGGATATGTTGATAAGAATTGTTTGGCTGAATGGAAGGTGACTACATTAAGGATAGCCAACTTCAATACTATCTGAATGTGAGGGAGAGGCCTCTCCATACTATCTATTTGGCTGTTTGTCTGTCTATTTGGATTTACTGTGGTATACTTATCCTTATGGCTAGCTATTATATCCTAGGATCCTAGATTGTCCACTGTGTACTAAGGGCAACTATTTACTTTATGTTATGTTAACTTTATACTTTAATTCTATGAATACTATCATCATGTATTCACATAGACATCTAAATTTTCTATATGTTTATTTTTATCACACATGATTTCATATCTCCATGTAAATAATATATAATTATCAACTACACATAACATTTTCACTACACATCTCATTCAACCAACATGTATTTTTCTCAATAATAAATCTTTCCATGCTTATCTTTATGCCAAATATTATTCTAGTATTAAATAATGTATGTTTATACCAATACATATTTATTTTAACTTAATATCACTTTATTACCTATACACGTAATATTATGTTGCATACATAATTTCATCTTCACATATTATCTTTACCCCAACTTAATCACACAACATTTAATTATTAATATATTGATTAATTTATGCTTAATTCTTTATTTAACATTAAATAAACACATGGTACCACTTAGGGTACCATTTGGCCACTACTTGTTCTTCTCCTCAGTATTATATTTCTTTCATGATTTGAGTTCATTACATATTAAATCATCATAATACATGGTTTCCTTAATTTATTTGTCATTTATCCTGCATTTCATATTGTAACATGATGTAAATTCTACCTTAAAATTTAAAATTAAATAAAATTGAGTGTAGTTTGTATCCACATACCTTGTAATGGCCTAAAACCTTCCATTCTTCCTTTCTCATTCTTTTCTCCTCCTAGCTTTTTCCTTGTTCCATGCTTTTCTTCTTTGGCCGAATATTGAAATTCAAAATTTCAGCTTCTAATTACTACCCTATAATCACCCTTAAAATGATTTATCAAACTATACAAAAATTTCTAACTAAATCTCACAAAAATTATGTACTTTACCTAATATGTGAGATTTCTTTCTCCATAAAATACTCCACCTCAAGGCTTCTTGTTGCTCTAAATTAATTTTTGAAGTGAAGAGAAGATCTTAACATATACTTGAGTGAAATTTGGGCTAAAGTTATGGAGAGAAGAAGGAGAAATGAGAGGAAAATGGGAAAAACCTAGCTAAAGAGTGCTGGCTAGATTTTTAAAGGAAAAGGGGGGGGGGGTAATTTGTAGAGTTTTGGGCAAAAATGTAGAGGTTTTAGACCTCTCCATGCTGCACAAAAGTCTCCCAATCCAATTGCCCAAATTCTTTCTCTAACTATTTAATCCAATGGCTTAATTTTAAGCCACTTGTCACCTCCTCATGAGTTTTTACATATCTCTTGAGTGTGCTAGGTTTAACTCAAATCATATCTGATTTTTATGGATAAAAATACCCTTGGCTGAATTTAATATGTCAAGTAAGCCCTCCAGTTAATTTTATATCTGTTTTTCACCGTTTTTTTGAAAATTATGTTTCAGGTGTCAGAATGCCTTGAATTTTTTTCTGAGTGCACTTAGATATGCAATAGTACGTGGTTAAAATTTTAAGTCATTCCAACATCGTTTTGGTATATCCCAAACTTCAGCGAAAAATTAGCCGGTCTAAAATTCGAAATTTTTAAAACTGTCAGAAAAATTATTTTCCACTCCTGGGGCTTCTTTATATTATTTCTCACATGTATATGTAATCGGAATAATGTTTTAAAGGCCGTTAGATCACTTTAAGGCTCGGTCAAACTTATGGTTAAACGAGTTCTCTATACCGAATAAAAATTTTTTTGTCTGATTTGAGGATCTATTTAAACTCATTTTCGCCTCTAATTATACTATTAAACTCCATTTAATATCTATTTTCAGAATCCAATGTCGACCCAAGCTTCCCATCAAGTCACCCATCATCGATTTTCCTTTCCTGAGCACGTTTAACCTTTATACTTTTACGAATTTCTCTATTCTTTTCAACTCTATTTTATCTGAAAACTACCCTAGAATTACCTTTCACACTCTACAACATGCCAATCATATCGGATGCAAGTTTCAAAACGTTACATAGGGAGAAGATTGCGAAAAAAAGTTTGAGGAATTTAAGCAATTTCTTGCCAGTCCACCACTATGAAGTCGGCCGGTTTCTGGTAAATAACTTTTCTTATATCTATTTACTTTGGGTAAGGTAGTAGCTGCAATTTTGTTTAGAAAAAAGGAACTCAACAGTAGGTAGTAGCTTGATAGAGCCTCACCCTGTCACATCATCTGACACGAGTCATTTGCCCATTAAAGTTGGTGTATACCACCTGTGTCAAACTATCATTAGGTAGTCAAGTATTTGCAAAATTAAACATGCACTATAAATAGCCCAATGTTCAAAAGCTCCAAGTAATGCTTAACTGAAACCTTATCACTCTATAATTTCTCTCTCTAAAAGTCACTGAATTAAGTATTGGAGTGCTAATTTTAGTCCGATCGGGTACTCTTTCTTTTGCAAGTCTCTTTAAGCAGGCTCATCTAACCGGATCTCCCACTTGTCTTTTCTTCTTTCTATTTTAGATAATTCTAGTAATATCAATGGCATTGGATGTAGGTACCACATTTACAGGGAATATGCTCATATACCCTAAATTATCACTTGCTAAATGAACTAATATCTATATATATATATATATATATATATATATATATATATATATATATATATATATATATATATATATATTGAATACTTTAAAATAGGAGTGAGAAAAAAATAAAAATTTGATTTCGAAATCAAATCAATTTTTTCGATTAATTGGTTTCATGGATTTGATTTTAATTTTTATTTTTAACATGTTACAGTTTATTTTTACATCTTAATTATTTTTATTTACTTCTAAAACTTACATTGAGTAGTACTGTAAAGTATATTTAAATTATATTTTTATTGTTATTCCTTAATTTTTTTGAATTTTTCTATAAAATTTATATAATACTTTAAATTATATTATTTTTTAATTATATAAATTAATATTTATATGGAGTTTTATTAAACGGTTAACCTTTATATGTTATTTTTTGTTATATATATTGGTATCTATATTTTACTTAATAATATTTAAGTATATTTTCTTATATTTTTGAGTATATGTTTTAACATTTAATTTTGTACAAAATTTTTTTCTTAAGATTAAGCATGCTAATTATAAATATCAAATTCACTTTATAATATTAGCTGTTAATTTATTAAATATAAATTTTATTACACTACTATTATGTTTATTTTATGATTTTAGTTTCCAATTATATTGCACATTTGAATTAAATTAAATTTTATTTCATTTTCTAATAATTATATGTTATAAATTTTAACTGTTAATTGAAAAATATCGATTAAGTAAATTGAAAAAAATTAAAATTGATAGATTGATTAACCAAACCCAATTTATTGGTTAACTGATAATAAATAATAATTTTTGAAAAATCAATATTTATATATGGATTAATTTTTTTAGTTAATAGAATGGTTAATTACTTAATTATAGAAAAATGTGGCAAAAAAATGAAATTAGTAAAGAATATCCGCACTACGGATCAAGATCAAACTGAGCAGTAAGATCATTTTTCCTTCGTTGAGGCCGTTAGTACGGAATCAACAATATGATGCTACCCACCATCAAAACATCCAATTTGTCGTTGTTCGACTGTTCTATTCTGGCCAAAACACCCACTGCACCCAACTTTAAATTCTTGATGCCAGCGGCATTTATTTCAGCAACCTGTTGAAAGATGGAAATTTTGCATCTTTCATATGCTACATTATATGAATGTAATAGCAGTGGTGACGCCACTTGAAATGGAGGGGGCAATTGTCCCCCTTAATTTTTGAAAAAAAATTATATATATATATATATATATATATATATATATATATATATATATATATATATATATATATATTATATCTATATATTAAATAGATTATTTTATCTCCTTTAAAATTATATTTTTATTCATCTGTCCTTAACTTATTTCTTAAATTTTTAATTAATCAATCCTTTAGTATTTTTACTTTTATTGAAATAAAAAATACAAAATTTTATTTTTATCTTTTCAAAATTTTAAAGAAAAATCAGATAAATTTGAGAAGAAATTAAGTACTATTGCAAAGATTTATCTTTAATTTAAGGTTGATAATTTAATTTAATTTTTTTTTTTTGCTTTTATATCTCTTATATCTCTTAAAGGTCAGTAATTTAGTTTTTACAATTTTAAATTTTTGCTTAAAATATGTTCTTCTTGATTGATGATTTCATTGCTTAAAATCTGTTTCTCTTGATTTCATTCTAATTTCTTATGCTCTTAATTGTTTGATAATAGATTGATTATAGTTATGCTAGTTTAAAGTTCCAAGTGTGTAGCAGAAGTTTTATTTTTCTTTTGTGTTTGAGGCTCTGTTCCTTGGTTTTTTATGGTACTTTCGATTTTAGCTTCATTGGGTTGTTATATATGTACAATTTATTTATTAGTCACGTATTTTTCATTTATTTAGTTAGTTTTGTTGTTTTAGTATAAACAACTAGCTGTTTTATTAGTTTTGTTAGATTTAATATAAACAGGTTGTTGTTTTATTAAAAAAGTTAGGGTGTATTCTTCTTTTCAGATATATGAAAAATGACAGTAAGCTATTTACACTAAAACAACAAAGCTAACAAAACTAATAAAACAGTTAGCTGTTTATATTAAAACAACAAAACTAACTAAACTAACTAAACAAATAAAAAATACGTGACTAATAAATAAATTGTATAGTATCAATAGTTGCTTTTTTTGCTTCATTAGGTTGTATAAATAATACATATTTTGTACCCTGCATAATACTTTATGGTCATAACTTTTTTCATAATACTTTATGGTCATCTTTTAATATGAATATTTTTGCTTGATTTGTAGTTTTGTCATCAATTAACATTTCTTTAAGAATATTCTAACAATTAGGTTGGAACTTGTTTTATAGTTTTGTTTAAAGGTATGACTGTTTTTGATTTTTTTTGCCCTCCTTGATTACAAATCCTGGCTTCGTCACTATCTAATAGCAATTTATTTTCAGCTCGTATTACCATTAATTCAAACATTCTTTGTGCTTATTCGCAGCTAAGTTTCTATCAAATTGGGTCACATTGTTACAGTTGCAAGGATAGTTATATTTATATGTCTCTAATCATAACCTAGAACAGACGACTTTTTTGGAATTATCATCTGATTATCTTGAGTTCTAGGTTTTTTGGGGGAAATTGTGGTTGGAGCGCTTATTCTGATCTCATCCATTTTTTTTCCCTCCTATAATCGGTACATTTCCTGGCCTGCTAAGAAGGGTTAAGACTCAGCTTTTTGGGTTCCAGTTTGCTCACCAGCTTTATCATCCTCATCCTAACCACCCTTTTCCAGGTAGATTACTCATCTATCTTAGTTTATTGAAGTCTTTCAGCCATTAATATATTTATTGCTTTATGGGTGAATGAATCATTCTTTTCTGACTTTTAGATTTTCTTGTTGCAGACGCTCTTGGCTAATTTGGGTTTCTGATTATCTGTGGGTATACTGTGCTTCTAATTGAATGATTGGTGGCAAATAATCCAGTTATCATACTCATTTTTGCACTTCTATTGCTACCTTTGTAAGCAGTGGCTAAGCTAGAATATAAAATTAAGGAGGATAAAAATATAAATTATATTTAAAATTAAAAAATAAGTTTAGGAGAAGGGGATTAAAATAAAATTTTAAGTGAGTAAAAGTGATTATTTAATATATATATACGTATAAAATTAAAAAAATAAGGGGGAAATTGCCTCCTTCCTTTCCACCTGGCGTCGCCGGTGTTTGTAAGGTGCCTAGTTATTTATTGATCATTTATCGTTATTTTGCATTATATTATCTTCAATATTTGTCGTCTAATTCCTGTTTTCTTCTTTCAGTGGACTATAATTCAACTAGCATACTTGTTCTTTATTTAGCATTGATGGCTGCTGAGAGAATTGGTGTGGCTATTGCTGTTACTGCTGCTTCCAAGATTACAGAGTTCTTGGTGAACCCAACCAGGCATCAATTTCGATACATTTTCCGTTTCCACAGTATTGTTGGAGAATTCAGGAGAGAAGAGAAGAATCTAACATCAGCACATAACCGGGTGCAAAATGAAATCAACAATGCCTTGAGCAATGCTGAAGAAATTGAGAAAGATGTAGAAGAGGGGATGACCGAGGTAAAAACAGTCATGGGAGATGTTCAGCAGCTGAATGGAGAAATTGAAATACATATCCATTCTAATAAGTTGTGTTCTTGTTGGATTTGGCACTACGGTCTCAGCAAGAAAGTGGCAAAGAAGACTTTGAATCTTGAAAAGCTTAGAGAAAGGGGCAAATTTGAGAAAGTGTCCTATCATGCTCCTCTTCTAGCTATTGAGTTTCTTCCATCCAAGGATTTTACACCTTCAAAACCTTCAAGAGAAGCTTTCAATCAGATTTTTGAGGCCCTAAATGATGACAGTGTCAACATGATTGGACTTTATGGGATGGCAGGGGTAGGTAAAACCACCTTAGCTAAAGACGTTGGGAGAAAAGCCAAGGTCTTGAAGCTTTTTGATCAGGTTCTAATGGTTTCGGTGTCCCAAGCTCAAGATACCATAAAGATTCAAGATCAACTAGCAGACAAGCTAGGTTTGCATTTTGATGAAAAGAGTAAAGTGGGGAGAGCAAGTCGGTTATGGCAGAGATTGAAGAGTGAGAAGAAGATGCTTATAATCCTGGATGATGTTTGGAAAAATCTTAACTTGAAAGATATTGGGATCCCGCACAGTGATGATCACAAGGGTTGCAAAATTCTCCTAACTACACGTATATGCCATGTCTGTACTTTGCTAGGCTGTCAAAGAATTGTCAAGTTGCATGTTTTAACAGAAAATGAAGCATGGGCTATATTCAAAAAAGAATGCAGGTCTACGAGGTAACTGTATCTTGAACAATGTAGCCATGAAAGTTGCAAGAGAATGTAAGGGTTTGCCCATAGCAATCGTGACTCTGGGAAGAGCTCTAAGAGGAAAAAACTTTAGTGGATGGAAACTAGCATTGCAAAAGCTTAAAAACTCTAGACTTGTAGACATTCGAGATGTTGAAAAAAACAACAATGCTTATGCATGTCTTAAGTTGAGTTTTGATAATTTGCAGTGCGAGTAAACCAAGTTACTTCTACTTTTGTTCTCTTTATTTCCAGAAGATCATGAGATTTTTGTTGAGAATTTGGCTAGATTTGCAGTTGGATTGGGGCTTTATAAAGATGCTCAATCTATAGATGATGTACGGAGTGAAGTATATGAGGTAATTGGTGACCTTAAAGCTTCTTGCATGTTATTAGAAACTGAAAGTGAAGGGCATGTCAAAATGCATGACATGGTTCGTGATTTTGCACAATGGATTGGATCCACTATGGAAAATGCATTTAGGGTGAGAGCTGGAATTGGGGAGGGAGAATGGCCAAAGTACGAAAATTCAGAAAATTATTCTGCTATTTCCCTGACGGACAAGAATCTAATAGAAATTCCCGATAAATTGGTGTTCCCAAAACTAGAACTTTTGTTATTGGCGAAAAGAACAATATTTAGTACAAAAGAAACTGTTAGGGTTCTGGATACATCATTTGATGGGGTGAAAGAGCTTAAAGCTTTATCTTTATACCACGTGTCCTTGTCAGTACAATCTTTAAGAGGCTTGACAAATCTTCAGGCCTTAGAACTGAAGAATTGCTATATCAGTTCTTCCATTTCAGGGAAGAAAGTTGCTGGCTTTCCTTTATACCAGAAACTAAAGCAACTTAAAATTCTTAGCATTTGCGGTTCGCCTATCGAGACATTGCCAGAAGAAATTGGAGAACTGGATAATTTAAGGGTACTGGACTTGAGATGCTGTAAATTTTTGATGAAAATTCCAGCAAAGATGATTCGGCGGTTATCCAAACTGGAAGAGTTGTACATTGGTAGCTCTAGCTTTAAACAGTGGGAAGCTGAGGGAATCCGTAAACAAGGAAACAATGCCAGCTCAATGGAACTGAAGTTACTGTCTCTCGTGGCCGTTGTATGGTTGAACTTTGATGAGCAGATCCAGAGAGACTTTGTTTTTCCCAACCTAGATGGTATTATGTACATATCAATTGCGAATGGGCACATGATAATTCCTCGTCACTAAGGTATCCAATGTCGAGAACCATCTGCTTGAGGCCTAATGATATCAGCTCATTGATGGTATGCAAAAATTTGTTGCCAACTGCTTTTGTCTTTCATTTGTTCAACAGCGCAAGTTTCCAGAATATCACGGCAGAGATGGATCAAAGAGGCTTTAATGATTTGACCTGCCTAAAGCTTCTTTTATGTGAGGTTGGATGCGTTATCAATACAAAGCAACATCAAGGTCCAACAATTGCATTCTCAAACTTAGAGGTGATAGACGTATGCAAAACAGATCTCAAAGAGATATGCCATGGTCCGCCAGCAGAGAGGTTACTGGAGAAATTAGAAAAACTTAAGATGTATGCATGCCGACGTATGAGTGCCATATTTCCTGAAAAGTTGTGGAAAGCATTGAAAAATTTAAGAAGAGTGCTTGTTCAGCGTTGTAGTGATGTGCAAGAAGTCTTTGAGTTCCCTAGACTTGATCGAGCAAATACCAAGTTGCTCTCATGTTTAACAACTTTAGAGCTGCAGGAATTACCTGACATGAGGTGCATATTTAAGGGGCCATCTGACCATGTAAGCCTAAAAAATCCTACTCATTTGATCTTGAACAGTTGTGGGAATCTGACATCTATTTTCTCAACATCCCTTGCTCAAAGTCTTGTACACTATATATTGGCTGTTGTGATCAGCTTGAGCATATTATTACAGAAAAGGGTCAGGAAACAATTTCAGAAGCTCATTCCCAGTCACAAACCCTGCAAAACTTAAAGACTCTCACCATATAAAAATGCAAAAAATTATAATATATCTTCCCAATATCTATGGCTCAAGGCCTTTTGCACCTAGAAAAGATTATTGTAGTGCGTGCAGTTCAATTGAGGGAATTTTTTAGAAAAGAAGGGCGAGATACACTTTCTATAGATGTGACAAACAATGCCATTGGTCGGCTGCAAAATATGGAGCACAAATGTTGATATAACGCACAGCCATTTCTGTACAGGGAGTCCCACTGCAGTATTTCCATCACTAAGACATCTAGAATTTACAGAATGTCCCAAGCTGTCGATGCATTCTGTTGATGAAATATTGTCTCCTCCAAAGGTAGTTTAAATTTATCATTTCCATATTCTTAGTAGCTAAATTTTTGCAGCTGGCACTGATTCTTTTCACTAAAATGTCATTCTCTTTTTGGTTGGGCAACATACAGCTATACACACATGCATATGCATACAAGCAAGTTTTTTGTGGTTTTGAAGGATCAGATGCATATATTAAAATTTAAATTATGCTAGTCTCAGATACACTTTCTCGTCAGTAATCTAAAACTTGTTAAATTTTACTTTTTTTTTTTTTTTACATTATTATGTATTTGGAATCAAGTTACTTGTCACGCATGCACATTCCAAGTTAGAACTTTCGACTCCATATTGGTTCAGCTGTCATTTCTATACTTCCAAAAGTGGAGGCTAATATCCTTCCACGGTTATGTTGATTATAGCCAATTGAAGTAGAAAAAGACCTCTTTCTAAATATTGCAATCACGTTTATGAAAAGTTTCTTGAAGTACTAATGTTTCCTGTATAATCCAGTTTGACCTTCTTGAATTATATGTCAATGGAATGACGTCATCCAATACTGTATTTTAAGAACATGTGAGTTCTTTTAAATTGTAGTTGAGGTTATTTGGTACAGGCCTCAACAAATCCCAAAAAATCGAAAATTATATATCTTGACGAAATGCAAATGAAATCTCAATTTGTAGTTGAATATGGGGAATTGGAGCATGCCAGTGATGAGGATGATGACAGTGAAAAGTATCGACCCTTATTTAACAGTTACAAGAGTTATTTTCGACACACGTGCTTCAGTAACTTGCTCTATGTTAAGGTCTATAGTTGTGATAAATTGAAGCATCTCTTCCCTATTACAGTTCCTCAGGGTCTTCCACATCTTGAATATCAAGAGTTAGGACTAGCTTATCAACTAGTAGAGGTATTCAGAGCTGAAGATGAAGCAGACAGTGATTCTAATAAGGAAATCATCTTTGCTAAGCTACAGACGATACGGCTAGAAGTGTTACCAAGCCTCCTTAGCTTCTGGCCTGCTGGTTTTCAATTGACATGCCCCTCTTTGGAAGATATTATGTGGCAGGATGTCCCAACTTAAAAACAAGCTTTGCAGGTGGAGACTCTTTTTGTTAGTGCTAAAATAAATGTAATTCAAGTTGTTTTAGAATAGGCTTCTGCTTCTTCTTCTTCTTCTTCTCTCTTTTCTTTTCTTTTTTATTTAATTTTTTGCCTGATAATGATTGCTATTATTGATAGCAATGGCATACGTGGCAGACAATACATATATTAAAACTGATAAGCATTTTTGAAAGAAACTGATACGCATTACAATCTTGCCCATTTGTGATCTGGGCTTAAATTCATTCTTTAAATTATGCTTGTTTATTTCTTGGTTTTTGTGTAGAACGTATACCTTTTGTCCTCTGCTTAGATGCTGATCTACTTCTGACTTTTGTGAGATAAATAGAGCAAGAGGGTCTGTAAAAAGTCAAGTAATACCCTAGCTTTATATTCTATTAATAATTAGGTAACAGTCTAGCTTTATTTTCTATTAATAATTAGACATATAGAGTGTCTAGTGCCAATGGAATGGACTACCTGCATAT
Organism: Excoecaria agallocha; assembly: GCA_037975025.1. Lineage (NCBI taxonomy): Eukaryota > Viridiplantae > Streptophyta > Magnoliopsida > Malpighiales > Euphorbiaceae > Excoecaria > Excoecaria agallocha. The sequence continues at coordinate 99,972 of JBBPFJ010000442.1, forward strand.
ATTGATGATGAAGTAAATGCATTGACATATACCTTTGTACTCGGTTATTATCATTATCAATGTGTTTTCTTTATGTTGTCTTTTGATTAACAATATTTGCGATGGAAAAGCTTACTTTCATTCAATAAAATCTCAGAATATATACAAGAGATTAGAGACAAAAAAAAGAAAAATTAAAGAAAGGAAACTAAGAAATATTAGCCTAGAAATCAGCTAAACGTATATACAAGGAAAGCTATACAAGGAAAGAAATCAGCTAGACATATATACACTGATATCCCCCCTTAAATTGATGCTGGGCGATCCAGAAGCATCAATTTGTTAATAAGAAACTGATGTCGACCACTAGAAAAAGCCTTAGTAAACACATCGGCAGTCTGATGCTCTGTAGTGATATGTGGTAGAGAAATGACATAGGAATCATATGCCTCACGAATAGAGTGACAATCCACTTCAATATGCTTTGTACGTTCATGAAATACTGGATTAGCTGTAATCTGAATAGCACTAGTATTATCAGCATGGAGAGGTGTAGGATTAGCTTGGCAGAAGCCGAGCTCAGCCAAAAGTCCTCGAAGCCAAAGGATTTCTGAACAAGCAGAGGGACATAGCTCGATATTCAGACTCAGTGGAGGACTTAGATACACGATCTTGCTTCTTACTTTTCCAAGAAATCAGTGATGAACCGAGAAACATGCACCAACCAGTAATGGATCGTCGAGTATCCGAGCACCCAGCCCAATCAGCATCACTATAAGCAACAAGATGAATTGGAGAGTCAACTGGGAAAAACAAACCTCGTGTAGAAGTACCATGCAAATAACGGATGATGCGACGGACAGCAGCTAGATGAAGATGCCTGGGTGCTTGCATAAATTGACTGACCTGTTGAACAGCAAAAGAAATGTCTGGACGAGTAATAGTCAGATAGTTTAGGCTGCCGACGAGGCATCTATACAAAGAAGGATCAGAAAGGAAATCACCCTCATCACGACAATATTTAACATTCACTTCCAAAGGAGTATGAACAGGACGACCATCCTGAAGACCAGCCAAAGAAATCAGCTCTTGAATATACTTATGTTGATGCAAAAAAATATCAGTCGTGGTAGAACACACTTCAAGACCCAAAAAATAGTGTAAAGAACCCAAATCTTTCATATGAAAGGCACCTTGAAGGCGCTCCTGAAGCTGAGAAATCAAGTCAGAATCATCCCCAGTAATAACAATGTCATCGACATATACTAACAGCAAGACAATTCCCTTAGAAGTTTTGCACAGAAACAATGAAGAATCATACTGACTCTGAATAAAAGAGAAAATAAGAAGTGCAGCACGAAATTTATTAAACCAGGCCCGAGGAGCCTGTTTCAAACCATAGAGTGATCTCTTTAACTTACAGACATCTGAAGAGGGAGTAGAAAATAATCCAGATGGTGGCATCATGTATACATCTTCCTGAAGATCTCCATGCAAAAAAGCATTTTTCACATCCATCTGTCGTAAGGGCCACCCCTTTGAAGCAGAAATAGCAAGAATGAGTCGCACAGTTGTCATCTTGGCAACAGGAGCAAATGTCTCCTCATAGTCTAGTCCATACTCTTGCCTATTACCGAGAGCGACCAACCTTGCTTTATATCGGTCAAGTGAGCCGTCAGATCTTAGCTTAATTGAGTATACCCATTTACAACCAATGGGCTTAATTCCAGCAGGACAAGGAATAAGATCCCATGTATGATTCTCCTGAAGAGCCTGAAGTTCTTCTTGCATGGCTTTGACCCAACATGCTTGTTTAGATGCCTGAGAATAAGAAGTAGGAACTACAGCATGAGATAACGTGGCAGAGAAACCATACCTATCTGGAGGCCGACGAACACGAGTGCTTCTTCTAGGGGTCATTGAAGATGGCAATGGATCAGGGTCGGAAAGATCATGTGATGATGGAGGGGGCCGACGTCGCTGATAGACCATTCCTGGCTGAAAACGTTCAATTGGGCGAGATGTGCCATCAAAGTGAGGTAGAAGAACACATTTCGAAGGAGAAACATGTTGTTGAAAATAGTACTCATGTTCAAAGAAAATCACATTTTTAGAAACACGCATGCGATTAGCAACAGCATCATAGCATAGAAATCCCTTGTGAGCAGTATTATATCCCATAAAAGCACACCGAACTGATTGAGCTACAAGCTTGTGACGCTCATGAGGAGGCAAGTGAACAAAACAAACACAACCAAATGTGCGTAATGTATGATAATCAGATACGAAATAGACGATAATAAGGGGAATCAAAATTCAACTGCTGAGAAGGAAGACGATTGATTAAATAGACTGCAGTAGCCAAAGCTTCCACCCAAAATTTAGATGGAACTGAAGACTGCAGAAGCAATGTGCGAACCATATCTAACAAGTGACGGTTCTTTCGCTTAGCCAACCCATTCTATTGAGGAGTATAAGGACATGATCGCTGAGATATAATACCTTTTTGTTGCAAGAAACCTTGAAATTCATGTAACATATATTCCCCACCATTGTCTGATCGTAAAACTCTTATGCAGGTAGAAAATTGTGTCTCAACATAAGCCACAAAAGAGCGAAATGCAGTTAGCACCTCAGCTTTGGAATGCAAAAAATATATCCAAGTGAAACGGCTGTAGTCATCAATAAACGTAACAAAATATTTATGCTGTCCATGTGAAATTACAGGAGTAATACCCCAAACATCACTATGTATAACTGCAAAACAAGTATCAGCACGACTACCACAAGCTGGAAAAGGCAATGTCTTACTTTTTTCCAATTTACAAGTAGAACAATCAAGAGATAATATATGACCAGAAGACTGAACTTTATTCCCAAGAAAACCACGTTCCATTAACTTATTCAAAATAACATTGTTCGGATGGCCTAACCGTTTATGCCAAACTTCAGCCTTATTGTCAACAACATTAGAAAATAAAGACAAAGTACTAGGAACAGTAAACTGTAATGGAAACAATCTGCCCACTTTAGGCCCCCTCGCGATCACCTTCCCCGACACCTGATCCTGCACAAGACAACCACCATGAGAGAAGTTTACATTACAGTTATTGTCCACCATTTGACCAACCGAAATCAAATTAGTAGACAATTCAGGAGAAACAAACACATTACGAAAAGAAGGTCCAATATCACCAATGGCAGTAATGGAAAGGTCATTTCCATTAGCAATCTGAATATTTTGTGTGCCAGTATATTTTCGAAGATTGTGTAACAAATGAGAAGACCCAGTCATATGATTAGATGCACCAGAATCAATAAGCCAAGGAGAAGAAATATTTTTACCTTGCCCCTGAAGATTAAACGTAGAGAATGCTGATAAAATCATCTGTTGTACCATTTCTGGAGTAACAGTAGACTGATTAATGGTAGGTATAGCATTGAGAGATGGTGTAGGTGGTGGAAAATCACAGCTACTGGCTGGAACTGCAGCTTGTAAGCCTCGAACTCTACGATTTTCTGGACGAGTAGGACAATCCTTTATAATGTGTCCAGTCTGCTTACAATAATTGCAGAATTTCTTACTGCAATTACGAGCAATATGCCCATACTCCTTGCAACTAAAACATTGCACCTGTCCCTTTCCACGGTTCTTTCCTTGAGCAGTATAAGCAACATTGACAATTTCAGATGACTCCCTAGATGCACCAATAACAGCCTGTATAGCCAACCTCTGCTCTTCAAGCAATAATTCACCAAAGCACACATCCAATGATGGAACCGGATTTCTATTCAGCAATCCAGCTCGAGTAACTTCAAATTCTGGCCTTAATTTCATCAAGAACTGATCACGCCGACTGTCTTCATGAATCGCTTGAAGACTGGTTAATACCTCTTTAGGAACCTTTGCATAAATAATACCAGAATACTCGCTCCATAAATTCAGAAATCCAGAATAATACTGCTCAATAGAAAGATTACCTTGACTAAAGTTGCTAAGCTCAAGTTCTAATTGAAACCGATGAGCTGTATTATCTTGATGGTATATTCTCCTAAGATAATCCCACATCTCTTTGGCAGTAGTAAAGGAACGCAAATTATTCACCATATGAGCTTCAATAGAACCAATGATCCAAGAAGCAACCCTGGCATCTTTTGTCTCCCAATCATTTCGTCCTGTCCCATCTGCTGGAGTAGTTGAAGACCCGTCAATGTGTCCCCAAAGCTCCTTTCCCTTCAAGAACATTCTAAACTGAAACTCCCATGCAGCATAATTCTTTCCTGTGAATCTAATACCCAAAATCTTGGAAGAAGACATATTGTGAAAGTAAAATAAATGACTGACCCAAGAAAAATTGCTAGGTTAACTAACCAAAACCAAAAACAGCAACCAAAATACGTATAAGATGACAAACCAAAACCAGAAGCAGGAACCAAATCAATTGCAAGTTACAGGAGCAAAATCAGAAACAAGAACCCTAACCAAACCAGAAGTAAAAGCACGGTCCACCCTCCTAACCAAGTCGGACAGCCAAATCAACACCGTAGAACCACCGGAAAGAGGATTGCGACGTCGGAGAAGAAAACGGAGAAGAAACGGCCGCCGCACGTGCCTCCACGCGCCACCACATGCCTGCGCGTGAACAGTACACCAAGAGCTTCAGACGGCGCGTGAGGTGCACTCGCTCAACACCCGGTCACCGGACTTTGGGAACAGGCCGGAAAACACCCTGTGCTACCTTCCTGATGGGTGGTGAGATCCCGACAGACGCAAAGAACCGTAACCCAAAGAAAATAAAAAATCCAGAATTTACAGCCTCACAGAAAACAAACGCTCAAAACAACAAAACCAGCTCTGATACCATAACAATATTTGCGATGAAAAAGCTCCCTTTCATTCAATAAAATCTCAGAATATATACAAGAGATTAGAGACCAAAAAAGGAAAGATTAATGAAAGGAAACTAAGAAATATTAGCCTAGAAATCAGCTAAACGTATATACAAGGAAAGCTATACAAGGAAAGCTATACAAGGAAAGAAATCAGCTAAACATATATACACTGATATTGTTGTCTTGCTAGTTTTCATCAGGGCAATCTTCATTTTCATAAGATGGAGAAAGTTTAGACCAATCAAGTGTTGTTGGTCCTATATTTACATCATCTATAAACAAAAGATCCGGCATTGGTTCATTCTTGTCTATTAGTATCGCAAGTTTAACATCTATGTCCCTCACATCAACCACAGCTACTTGTATGCTTTCTGTCAAGACATTTCCATATCCAAAGCTTGAGAACGCAATAGAGAAGTTTGGTTCAAAAAGGATTTTGGGTGAAGGGGGATTTGGACATGTTTATTGTGGGATTGTGGAGGATGGAACTGAGGTTATAGTTAAA
>JBBPFJ010000443.1:0-84140 GCA_037975025.1 Excoecaria agallocha
AGAATTCCCAAAATGCCCTTATACATTTTAACCTTTAAACTTATTTTCTTAACACTTAACCACAAACTTCTTATTTAATTCAATTGCATCATTCCTTAGTATTTTAGCTACACTCCAATACTCGTATGCATAATTACCAAGATACCATTTATATGACTTAACTTTATTAATGCAAAATAATCTAATTTTGCCTTATTAAAACTTAATACTGATTAATTAACTATAATCCGGTTAGGGCTATAATATATCAAATATTATTATCCTTGTCATTTTATCATTTTATCCTTTTTCTCTATATGTGTGTGACCTATTGGGTTCTTGTTCTATATTGGCAATATAATATGTAATTGTGAGTTCTATTCAAAACGCACATGATTTAAACTTCTTTAAATCATTTTATCAATCCCTATTGATATTCTTGATACACTATTATACAAATCATGAGTGGCCTCTAGCTAGGCATCAGACTACCCAAATGTCAAGAAAGTCAAGTGGTTTGACTATACCCTTCCATAGAAACAGTTATCGTGCAATTACTCCTTCCACCACTCATATCTCAATTAAATTATGAGTATGGATTTTTGTCAACTCATATAGATCTAATTATGTACGTTCTATTAATTTAACCATTGTTCCCAAAATGCCCTCCATGGATCACTATCCATCTTGGCATATTACTCTGCTAGAGATTCTCTGAACAAGATAATTATAGAATCATACAAGATAACTTTCCTTATTAAATCTGGGATGGCGAATCCTTTGTCAATCACTCAACTATCTTTAAGTAGGTTAGGATATACCCAATCTCCTAACTATGTTCACTCCTAGTTGGAAGTAATCAGTTATGGAGTCACAATATATCACTTGCTACTTAAGATAACTTTGGTGATCTCAAGTCTAAGGATACTTGCACAACCACTATGAAGAGATTTCTCACTAGTATAGATTTAATATCCATGTGAGGATTCTCTTTGTAGGTCTCCAATGAACTTGTTCTTCTAACAAGCATCCACATGTTAGCTTTGATTATCTTCCATAATCATAGTTATGAGAACCACTACTTGAACCATTTAGGAAGCATAACATGTGCTAGTCTGTTCGAATTAACAATGTCCTATCTTGTTAATTCTATGATTAGGGATATTTAGATATTAATACAATTGCATGTAATAGATACCTCATATCATGAACACTTTTCATGATTGCCTTTGCACTGTGTTTATAATATCAAGGACTTCATTTATTAATTTAAGATTTACAAACTCATGTATTTAAACATAGCATTAATAAATGAATAATGCCTTTTATTAAAAATATAAATTCATACATATGAAATTCATCCCTTTTACATAGGCTCTAGGGCATACTCTCTAACAATCTCCCACTTGCACTAGAGCTAATCACTCATATGTCTCAGACCCATGCTATTTATATGGTGATCATGCTTTATCTGGGAAAGTGCTTTAGTGAGGGGATCCACCACATTATCATCTTTAGGGACCCTTTCTATTTTCACATCATTTCTAGCTACTATTTCCTTTATGAGATAGTAGCATCTGAGAACATGCTTGGATCGCTGATGAGACCTTGGTTCCTTTGCTTGCGCAATGGCTCCATTGTTGTCACAATATAAAGGAATCAGATCAACAATGCTAGGCACCACTCCTAGTTCAGATATGAACTTTTTGATCCAGACTGCTTCTTTGGCTACTTCCAAAGCAGCAATGTACTCAGCTTCTGTCGTGGAATTAGCAGTTGTTTCTTGTTTGGAACTCTTCCAACTAACTGCTCCTCCTCCCATTATGAACACATATCCAAACTATGATTTACAATCATCTTTGTCAGATTGGAAACTGGCATCTGTATACCCATTTACTTCCAAACTGCCCTCTCCATATACCAAGAATATATCCTTGGTACCAAGAATATATCCTTGGTCCTTTTCAAGTACTTAAGAATATTCTTGACAGCTGCCTAGTGTTCCTCTCCAAAATTGGATTGGAATCTGCTTGTGATACTCAAAGCAAATGCTACATCTGGACGTGTACATAACATAGCATACATGATAAAACCAATTGCAGATGCATATGGTATTTTATTCATGCTCTCTCTATCCTCTAGTGTCTGCAGACACATAGACTTAGAAAGGTGTTTTCCATGTACCATGGGTATAAACCCTTTCTTAGAGAGATCCATATTGAACCTCTTCAATACTTTATCTATATATGTACTTTGAGAAAGAGCTAGCAACCTATTGGATCTATCTTTATAGATCCTTATTCCCAGAATATAGGATGCTTCTCTAAGGTCTTTCATGGAGAATTACTTGGATAGCCATATTTTAATAGATTGGAAAAGAGAAATGTCGCTTTCCATGATCAATATGTCATCTATATATAAAACTAGGAAGACAATTGCACTCCTACTGACCCTTTTATACACACAAGGTTCATCTTCATTTTGTGAGAAACCAAACTCTTTGATTGTCTCATTGAATCGTATGTTTCAGCTCCTAGAGGCTTGCTTCAATCCATAAATGGATCTTTGAAGCTTGTATACCTTTTTACCATTTCTAGATGTAAGCCCTTCTGGTTGTGTCATATACACATCCTCAGTCAGATTTCCATTTAGGAAAGCTGTCTTCACATCCATTTGCCAAATCTCATAATCATAATGAGCTGCAATGGCTAAAAGTATTCTTATAGACTTAAGCATCGCTACAGGAGAAAAAGTTCGGTCATAGTCAATACCTTCTTTTTGATGATAGCCCTTTGCTACTAAGCGAGCTTTATAGGTAACTATATTACCTTCCATGTCGGTCTTCTTTTGAAGACCCATTTGCACCCTATGGGTTTTATCCCTTCAGGTGGTTGAGTTAAAGTCTATACTTTATTCTCATACATGGAGTCCATTTCAGACTGCATAGCCTTAAGCCATAAATAACATTCTGAACTGTTCAAAACTTTTTGATAGCTTGTAGACTCATTGTCCTCTACTACAGCTATGCCTCTATCCGAATCAACGTCAAATCCATATCTTACAAGGATAAAACGCATCCTAGTAGATTTTCTAAGATTTTGTGTATAATCAGGTTCAACTATAATATCATCATTATGAATTTCAATCTCGGGTTCAATCGGTTGATCCACTTCTATTTGTGGATCTTGAACTTTGCCAAGTTCAATTTTACTCTCGCTATCCTTTCGTAGGAGAAATTCTCTTTCCAAGAAGACAGCATGCCTTGAAACAAATACCTTTTGTTCTAAGGGATGATAGAAATAATATCCAAATGTTTCTTTTGGATATCCCACAAATAAACATTTGTCAGACTTAACATCTAGTTTGTCTGACATTGTCCTCTTCACATAAGCAAGACAACCCCATACTTTCATATGAGAAAGCTTGTGTTTCTTGTTATTCCACATCTCATATTGAGTAACATCAACCGATTTACTAGGAACTCTGTTTAACACATAAACAGCAGTTTCTAGTGCATATCCCCAAAAAGACTTAGGCAATTCTACTTGGTTCATCATTGATCGAACCATATCTAATAGTATTCGATTTCTCCTTTTAGATACACCATTGTATTGTGGTGTATATGGTGGAGTCCATTGAGATAAAATCCCATTATCTCTAAGATAATCTTGAAATTCTTGGTTTAAGTATTCTCCACCTCAATCTGATCTAAGTGTTTTAATACTCTTGTCAAGTTGTTTCTCTACTTTATTTCTGAATTCTTTGAACTTTTCAAATGCTTCTGATTTATATTTCATTAGATAGATGTATCCAAACCTGGAATAATCCTCTATGAAAGTAATGAAGTAAGAGTAACCTCCTTTGGCATGTGTAGTCATTGGACCACATACATCTGAATGTATTAAGTCCAAAACCATTTTAGCTCATTCTCCTTTACCAATAAAGGGAGATTTTGTCATTTTTCCTAATAAACAAGATTCACGTGTATCAAATGATTCATAATCAAATGATCCCAAATCACCTGACTTATGTAATTTGGTTATGTGTTTCTCATTTATATGGCCTAAACGACAATGCCATAAGTATGAGGTATTTGGATTATCATGTTTCATTCTCTTGGTATCCACATTATGCACTTCTTTAATTAAATCAAGAACAAATATACCATTCTCAATGATAGCTTTTGAATAAAACATATTGTTCTTAAAAATGTAACAACATTTGTCCTTTAAAGAAATGTTATAATCATTTAATAAACAACTAAAAGAAATAATACTCTTGGATAAAGCTGGAACATAATAACAATTATTTAATTCCAGTACTAATCCACTTGGAAGAGGCAAATGGTAAGTCCCATAACTGTTGTAGAGATGTTTTGTTCAGTAGCTGACTACAAACATATCTCTGCCTTTCCAACTCTTCTAAAGCTTCTAAGCCCCTATAGATCATTACACAAGTGAGATCCACATCCGATATCTAATACCCAAGATTGTTTTGAAGCAATAGAATAAGTATTAATTTCAATCATATGAATACCTGAAGTAGAAGCATCAGCTTGCTTCTTCTCCTTGAGAAAATCTAGATAGGCCTTGCAGTTACGCTTCCAGTGACCATCCTTTCCACAATGGAAGCAAGTTCCTTTGGGATTCTCTTTCTTGGCAACCTTCTTCTTAGAGATCCCACCATTCTTTGGTTGTGCCTTGGTTATCTTCTTCTTCTTCTTCTTCTTCTTCTTCTTCTTCTTCTTCTTCTTGCCTTTAGCAGAAGTGACAACCATGACACTTTTTGGATCCTTCTTAAAAGATCCATCGCCTATTTTGAGCATGTTGATTAACTCAGGAATGGTAACTTAGATCTTGTTCATGTTGAAGTTAAGCACGAAAGGTGCATAACTTGGAGCCAACGAGTACAATATTAAATCTATGTATAGATCATTATCTATTACATAGCTAAGTCTACTCAAATGCTCAATATACCCATACATCTTTAATGCATGAACAGCAGCCGAAGTGCCTTCCACCATTTTGGAACTAAATAGAGGTCGAGCAATCTTATATTACTTAGTTCTAGCCTGAGAAGAATAAAGCTCCTCTAGATGCAAAATGATGGTTCTAGCATCCATCATCTCATATTGCTTCTGAAGCTCTAAGGATATAGCACCCAGCATCAGACATGCTGCTGCTTCACTATCCTCCATGTATTTTTGAAAAGTGCCCTTGATCTCATCAATGGTATCATCTAATGGAAGTGGTGGTGGATCTTTATCCAAGACATAATGAATCTTTTTAGCTCTAAAAATAATTCTCACTTGTCTGATCCAGTCAGATTAATTGCTTCTAACCAGCTTGTTATCCAAGATTGATCATATGTTTATGTTTGATGTGCTCATGATGATGACCTAGATGTGAAAAAGAAAGCATATGAGAGTATGTTCATATATGTGTATGCATTAATTAGGTCTTTAATTAATCCATTTACTCCCACTATTTTATTATGAATCAATAGCCCTCATTATTTAATTCGAGAAAACCTGATGGTTTTCTTAGTGGGCCAATATCCAATCTGTTGTGACTCTAGCAAGTGCACTAGATAGACAAGTAATAAAGTGGGGTATAGTTAGGACCCTCAATATCGAACCCAAGGGAAATGTGTGTGTGTAGACTGTGAGGATTAATTGTATGCTAAAGAATTCCCAATTGTTTGTGTGTATGAATTGTTGATTTATGTAATGTAACTTAAAAACCTAAGTATGTAAAATAGAGAAATTTAAATTCAGTGTATTAAATTCTGAAAAAATTAGCAAATGTAAATATCTATAGAAGTAAAGCGTTACTCGGGTTCACTTATCCACCCCATACCCAAATGTGAATAAATTTTTACATAAAAGTATACATGAATGAACTCGGGATAACCCATCTTAACCCAAGCATCCCATTCCGGAGCCAGCTATTCTAGTTGCTAAACGTCCCATTCCGGAGCCAGCCCAACAACTAGCCTAAACCCGGGTCTAAAATCCTAAGTTCGGTCTACCGTCCCATTCCGGAGCCAGGCAACCCAAAACCCATCTATTTCACTCCCTACTCTAGTTTTAGAATCTCAAATACCACACATCTAGAGTCCCATTCCGGAGCCATCCAAATTAGACAATATTCATGATAGAAAAACTGAGCTAAATCATTCATAAACTCCAATCTATTAGGCTCAATACCCAACAAGATATATGATATACACCATTCATCCATGGATACAAAATAACTTAATAGATCGAAAAATCAATGATAAACAAATAAGTACTTGTGAAATAGACTATCCATTCATGTAAAAATAAATTTGAGTTCAATATTCACATTATGAGCAGGGGATTCAAAGATCCCCAAGCAACAAAAAGACTACTCACAATCCATAATCAAATGAAAAGAGAAAAAGATAGAAAAAACCCCTAAAGTTCATGGTGAAGAAAACCCAGCTGACTCCAAGCCCTTTAATCTCTTTCTCCAAAGCTTTCAGGAAAATGAGCTTCAAAATATGTAAATCTATACTTGTAAACTCTATATCTATGTTTAATCTAAGTGTTTTTGTGTAAATCCCACTATTTTCAAGTATTTCTATGTATTTTTGTGTGTAAAATAAACTAAGAACTTAAAGAGAGAAGAAAGAAACCCTAAAAACTGAAATTTTTACCCAAAAACTACCTTTTTTTTCGATTTTCAGAAAACTCTGCTTTATAAAGGTCAGCATGGGTCACGGTTACTACCAAATTCGTGGTAACCGTGACCTCTAATAAAAAACCCTCTTTTGATTCAAATTGGTCACGGTTACTACTAGATTCTTAGTAACCGTGAGACTGCGCGGAGCTGAATTCAGGATTGGGTCACGGTTACCATGAAATTCCTGGTAACCGTGAGATAGTTCTCATCTTCATTCTGGACTAAAAAGTTGCCTACCTCACGGTTACTAGGAAATCCTTAATAACCGTGAGATGCTTCTCTTCTTGCTTCTGTATTAAAAACTCCATAGGTCACGGTTACCAGCTCATCAAGTACAATTGCCATGCTGACCGTGACATGCTTTAAAACGGTGCGTTCTTATAGGATATATAGGTCACGGTTACTAGGAAATTCTTAGTAACCGTGAGGTACCTAAAAATCACAAAAACTGTCAAAAACTCCCAAAAATCACAAAAAAAACTAGAATTAACTGAGAATCGGATAAATTATTAAATTGTAGTAAAAACAAAGCAAAAGATGCTAAGAGATCAATGAAACTAGACTCAAATTAAACTAAAACTAAATACTGAAATTGAGTTATCACAATCCTTGATATAAAATTTGACCTTGACTGTGGTCAACAAAATCAAACCTCATACCCTTGAAAGGCAGGTATCTTTATACCAATTGTGTCACTACACAACTGTTAGATCATTAGGTTATTAGCTCTTGATACATGCATATCATATATGCATTCCCTAATCTTGCCTCTAGAACTATTAGCCTTGATTGTGGTCAACAAGCTAATGGGCTAGCTAAGATGATCCATTTAATTATATTCAAACATATTTGATATAATATGAGTTTGACTGTGGTCAACAACCCATACTATAAAGAACTCTGGTTATCCTTTAATTAATGGAAGGCTTATATACCTTAGTATTAGTTTGAGGGATTTTAGTTAATTAAGTCTCATCATACATGGTTGGCATACATTAGTATGCATCCTATATCTATCACATAAATATAAGCATACAAATATGGCATAGTTATGGACTTTACTACATTGGTCTCCCCAAGTCAAAAGGGAAATCTAAAGGTCATACCTAGGTAATATGTGTGATTCAAACAAGTAAAAATAATTACATTATCTTCAATCTTGTTGGATCTCCATCCGGCCCATCTTGCTCCTTGATAGTGGTCTCCATTTCTATCTCTAATTCTAATCTAAGTAATCTAATTACATATTACAATTTGAAAAAGAAATACAAACCAAAAACAAGTGGCTGGGATATGAAAGTCCTCATTGGGCCAAAACATATTTTATGCTCAATCACATTGGGCCTTTATCCATAACTATCCATCATGCCAATCATATATCCTTATATGCATTTCTAATGCATAAATTAAAACCATATAAAGGAATACAATCTATGTTTCAACTCTTGAAAATTACTTTTGAGTTATTTTATAATGTGATCAAATTAGAAAACTTTTTTCCATTTTGAAAACTTTCCATTTTAAAAAACCTTTTTGCATGCATGTGTTATTGCCGTAATTATCAATCCAATTGATTATTAATTGATTATTTAATTAATTAATCACATTAAATAATTAGAGAATCAATTTTGTGCTTAAAATAATGGGTAGGCCAAAACCTACCATTTAAACCCTAAAGTATGTTCACACACAAACTAGTTTTGTGTCTATTGGACCATTTAGGCCTTTTGGAATGAGCCAAGCTCACTCCAGCCCTTAAAACCCATTAATAAACTAAATTAAAATCTATAATTTTTAATTTAAATCAGCTCCTTAGGCCCACCAAGTCATTCACTAATTTAAATCAAACCCGTAAATATAATTAGGCCCATTAAGTGGCTTTAATGAATTAAAATTAATCTAATTAATTTAAGGCCCATTTTAACTAATCCAATTAATTAAAAACACATTAATATATCAAATATATCAGATTTAGAAGATTAAGAGTTGTTTTAAACATTAACTTATTAAGAACACACGGAGAACAACCCTTAAACTTTTATTGAAAAATAAAATTCCTCACGCAAAAAGGAATGAATTTTTTCTCAAAAGAATTGTTTTAATTTTCATTTTTTATATTTGATCAGATACATCCAGAAAATCAATATTTCTCATTCATGAACAATCAAATTTGACATTTTAAGGTTCATGAAATAAATAACTCAAAAATAAAAACTATTTTGCCAAAAATATAGAATTGTAGATTCATGGCAAAATCGTGGCTCTGATACCATGTTGCGAATTAATCGGTTACAGACATCACATGTATAAGCGGAATTTAAAACTTTTGACCAATATATTTGATCTTGCCATGACTTTACAGTATAAATATTAATGAGAATAAGAAAAATAACCTTTGCAACTGCATTAGTTAGAGTACAGTTCAGTAGAAATGCAACAATTTCTAATGCATAACCCCAAAAAGAGACAGGAAGATTAGCTTGACTCATCATTGATCAAACCATGTCTAATAGAGTTTGATTTCTCCTTTCAGACACACCATTCCAATGTGGTGTTTCGGGAGGAGTGAGCTGTGAAGTAATTCCACACTTCTTCAGATGACCGTCAAATTCTTGGCTTAAGTATTCACCACCTCGATCTGATTGAATAGCTTTTATACTTTTGCCAAAATGGTTTTCTACTTCGTTCTTAAACTCTTTGAATTTTTCAAAAGTTTCAGACTTGTGCTTCATTAGATAGACATAGCCATATCTACTGCAGTCATCTATGAATGTTACAAAGTAGATAAAACCACCTCTAGCTTGTGTACTTAATGGTCCACATACATCAGGGTGTATAAATTCCAACAAGTCACTAGTCCTTTCAATTTTCTTGTTAAAAGGACTCTTTGTCATCTTTCCATGCAAACATGGCTCGCATGTGTCATAAGATTCTAAGTCGAATGACCCAAGCACTCCAAATTTATGGAGTCTTGAAATGCATTTTTCATTTGCATGTCCTAAACGACAATGCCAAAAGTAAGTAGGGTTCAATTCATTTAATTTAACCCTCTTTGTATTAATGTTGTATATGAACTTTTTGTTTTATAGATCAAGGATATATAGGCCATTTTGTAACATAGCATTGCCATATAAAATGCCTTGGCGACGAATATGAATATTGCCATTATTAATAATAAAGTTAAATCCATCCATATCCAAACAAGAAACTGAAATAATGTTTCTGCTCATAGCAGGCACATAATAACAATTTTTTAAATCTAAACAAAGTCTGAAAGGTAAAATGTGTCGATAGTTGCCTATCTCTATGGCCACAACTCGTGCTCCATTCCTCATATGGAGGTCCACTTCATTCTTCCCAAGTAACCACCTATTTCTTAGCCCTTGCACATTTGAACAAATGTGAGAACCACAACCGGTATCCAATACTCAAGTGGTAGAAATACAAAGGTTAATTTCAAAAACTAAAATACCAGAACGAATGCCTTAGCTCCATTCTTATTTTGTTCTTTCTTAAAGAGAGCACAATTCTTCCTCTAATGCCCTAACTTGTTGCAATGGAAGCACGTGCTTTCACTCTCTTTGAGCTTTTGCACCTTGGGCTTGGGTTGGGCCTGAGATGCACTCCCACTAGACTTGGGTCAAGCTAAGTCATTCTTGGGTTTTTCCTTTCCCTTCCCTTTTCCCTTAACGGGTCCATTCTTAATGCCCCTTTGAACCATGAGTATGGGATTGGACTTCCAAATGTTCTTTTAAGCATTCTTAAGTATCCCATGAAGCTCGATGACTGTCTTGTTCATTGCATGCATTTTATAATTCATGACAAATGGATTAGAATCACCAGTCAATAAACCCAAGATCAGATCAGTTGCTAATTCTTTTGGCACTTGTACCTCAAGCTTCTCAAGAGTATCAAGATACCCTTTCGTCTTGAGTACATGGGTACTAATAGGAGTACCTGTAGCCATCTTACAAGAAATCAAGGCCTTTGGTATCACAAACCTCTCGTGACGAGCTTGTTTTTGGAACATCTCCTTAAGGTGCACTATGATTGCATAGGCCTTTTGGTCCATAAATTGCTTTTACAAATTGAGCACCATAGTGGCTAGCATCAGACAGGTTACATCATTAGAGTCACTTTTCTTAGTCTCAAAAGTTTCCTTTTGAATTGCAGAGGTGTTCCTAGCAGGTTCCTCGAGCAAGGGTGATTCCAAAACATATGACTTCTTCTCTTGCTTGAGAATAATCCTCAAGTTTTAAGACCAGTCTATGAAATTGGTGCCATTTAGTTTGTTCTTTTCTAGGGCTGATTGCAATGAAAAGTTGTTGTTTGAAGATGCCATTTTTCAATCTATAATAATAAAACTAGCAAGATTAAATAAGGTCTTATTATAATTCCACAAAATGAATTAATATCCCTTTAAATAATTCACGTTAGTGATTTAATGTTGGCCAAGATCCACTTTTAACAACAACTTATTGGTCAAGCTGAGTTTGCACACCTAACAAGTTAAGTTACTTAGGAAGGAAAACTCCAATGTCTCATACATGACTCTTGGATCAAATTGCTAACATCTCAAGATGTTATAGCCCAAACCCATTTATTAGTTGCCTAGTTTCGGGCATCCATTTTCATATTAAGTCCAACCTACATGCATAAGCCATGCCTCACAAAGATAATTGGATGCATCTAGGACTCCTAGTCTACGTAACTGATGATCGATGTTTTGTCATGTTTCGAATTAGAAAGGCAACTTTGTGACTTTGTATTTTAGGGATTCATTTTATTATAGCTTACATGGCATACACTTTGTCAACCATTCATAGCATGCATATATATATAATTGCATAAAGTAAAGCATGACAAACATGGGCCTAAAAACCTACAACTAAGATTCTATACTACTATTACATAAGAATCTTCGAGTTGGGCTTATCCACTCTGATGGGCTTCATCTTGATTTACAAAGTCTTCAATAAATTCTATACTAAGAAATAAATGAAACTTTTATAATAATACATAATGGCATGCAGGCCATATTTAATTACAAAAACCCAGGGCCCATGAATGCACTCCATTCATCACACAAAACCAGCAAATAAATATACATAACATTCATGGATAAAATAAAGTCCAATTTTAATTAATTTAACCAAGACCATTAATGAAAATTGTGTACTTGAAATTTTGAGAGATGACCCCATGATAAGTATGGGCCGAAGCCCAATGAACTAAATCCCCATATTGAATAAGTTCTCTTAAAAGTCCAAAACACAAACTAGTTAGATTTGTGCTATAAATTAACTCTAGTATAATTTCCAATTTTGCCATTTTTAATATTATGTCATACAGCCCATAAAGATTAAAATACATATTATATGAACCAATATGAATTAAACATAAAAATTCATGAAGAACATATGTCTTACATGGCATATATACTAAAACAAACAGACAACAATGAAACTAGTTGTTTAATGCTCATATAATGCCACAAACAATGCACAAACACTTAAAACGATTTTATGACTATTTAATAATTTAAATAAGGTCATAAACATTGAGTTAAGGTTATGTTCAGATCTGATATAAATGTGTTTTTGCCATTTTAATCAAAACATAACAAACAATGTTGATTAAACATGCAACAAACACAAACTAGTCATAGTTTTAAGTGATTTTAAAATTAATCAATTAAATTGTCATGGACCAGAATTAAAAAAATTTTTAAAAAATGTCCAGACTTGTTATTAATCTTTAAAAAACACTTACAAACATGCCAAACACATTTTTACATTTAATTTTGAAAACTAGTTGTTAAACAAACACATATCAAGCAAACTAGCACCTAGTTTCAAGATTAAAATGTACGATCAGGTATGTATAATTAAAATTGACCATGAACAGCTCTAAGAAAATCTTAGTACAGTATATTAACATTTCAAAATAATTATAATACTTAACTAATCATATAAAATCATTTTTACACTAAAACAATGCAAAAAACTCAAAACAGAAAATTTCAGTATTTCGATTTTTATGCAAGAACGATTTTGAATCAAGATTTAATACATCCAAAGCGCTAAAATAAGCATGGTTAGGCTATGATACCACTGATGGTGTATCACATGGCATATACATGATGATCACACAGTGAAAAAATTAAAAATTTAGATCATACATGCCACACAATATACAACAAAGAATCGAAACATGCAATTTTAGGGTTTTGGAAAACTTACAAGTTTGGATGCACTTGAAAACTTGATTTTGAAGATGACCAGCATATAAGATGGACTTATATAACTTAGATCTTGATCACCAAAGCCAAAGGAGCATCCTTTATGCCACACCACTCTATGTTCACACACACATACTCACAAAGATGACTTAAAACCGAGAGTGCTAGCTTTATGTTTGTGTATTCGAAAATAGGAATGGTTTGAAGCCACAAGATCTGATCTTGTTCTTCTTTTTGGTTGCTATTTCTGTCCATGAACACAAGGGATGAAGAAAGAATTCTTTCTCTTGAGAGTGGCAGCATTAGAGAGAGAAATTGTCTTTTAGGTTAAAAATAATTAATCAATTTATATCACTACATTAGAAAGTTTGTTGTAGCCTAAATTCCCTTGATTTTAGGTCTTATTTTCAGCCTACATTACTTCCTAATTAAGTCATTTAAATTGATTCAAATCCTATTAGTTTTAAATTTCAATGAATTTAAAATGCATAAGACATTTAACCAAAAATCCACCACTTAATTAGGGATTGTGCACATGCCGAAATTCACTAAGATATTCCTTTGAATTTTGGCTACACTCTCTCCTAATTAGGTGTTTTATTTTGATTCAAATGCTATTAGGATTTAATACTCAATTAATTTAATTAATCCAAGATAATTAATTAATTGAAATTAAACCTTATGGGCCGAATTTCTCGCTCTTATGGATCAAGGTCCATTAAGCAATTTTAATACCCATTACATACATTAATTTGACTTTAAATAAAAGCCCAAATTAATGCATAATAAATTATTTAAATATTTTAAATAGTCCCTTACCCATAAATATCAAAATTAATATAAGGCATGTAACTAGTCATCCTTATATATACTAATTCCTTTCTTGATATTCCAGTGACACTGAACTCTCAGATAAATAACGACTTCTCATTATTTCATCTCGGTATGGCCATACACTTCTCAGTTCTCTAATCAAGTGGCCGATGATATTTTCTCTCTTATCGAGAGGGGTAATCCCTTCATTTCTCTCATGCTCTCTAACATGAATTAGTGCATACCCAAGCATACCCATACTTGTTACCTTGTTATGAGTACGTTAGGTGTATGTCAAAGTACACAGTAATTCATAAAGAGTTTAATAGAGATTTTAGGTCTAAGAACTCCGATGCAAAACTTTCACATAAGAAACACTTACGACTTGTACCATGCAATGTTCTCATAAACGGATCGAATCCAGACCATGTTCTTAAAAATGTATCTATGATCTTTTTTAAATCTAAACAAGAAACTGAAAGAATGTTTCTGCTCATAGCAGGCACATAATAACAATTTTTTAAATCTAAATAAACTCCGAAAGGTAAAGTGAGTTGATAGTCACCTATCTCCATGTCCGCAACTCGTGCTCCATACCCTACACGGAGTTCCACTTCTTTCTTCCTAAGTAACCGCCTATTTCTTAGCCCTTACACATTTGAACAAATGTGAAAACCATAACCTGTATCCAATACCCAAGTGGTAGAAATAGAAAGGTTAATTTCAACAACAAAAATACCAAAACTAGACGCCTTGCCTCCATTCTTCTTTTATTCTTCCGTAAAGAGAGTACAATTCTTCCTCCAATGCCCTAACTTGTTGCAATGGAAGCATGTGCTTTCACTCTCTTTGAGCTTTTACCCCTTGGGCTTAGGTTGGGCCTGAGATGCACTCTCACTAGACTTAGGCTGAGCTAAGTCATTCTTGGGTTTTGCCTTTCCCTTCCTCTTTCCTTTAGAAGGTCTTTTCTTAATACCCCTTTAAACCATGAGTACAAGATTGGTCTTTCGAATGTTCTCTTCAGCATTATTAAGCATCCCATGAAGCTCGGTGACTATCTTGTTCATTGCATGCATGTTACAATTCATGAAAAATGGATCATAATCATCAGTTAATGAACCCATTATCAAATCAGTGGCCAATTCTTTTGGCACTTGTACATCAAGCTTCTCTAGAGTATCAAGATACCCTTTCATCTTAAGTACATAAGTACTAACAGGAGTACCCGCAACCATCTTACATGAAATCAAGGCCTTTGTTGCCACAAACCTCTTGTGACGAGCTTGTTCTTAGAACATCTCCCTGAGGTGGACCATGATCGCATAGGCTTCTTGGTCCATCAATTGGTTTTGCAAATTGGGCACCGTAGTGGCTAGCATCAGACATGTTACATCATTTGAGTCACTCTTCTTAGTCTCAAAAGTTTCCTTTTGAACTGCAGAGGCATTCCTAATAGGTTCCTTGGGCAAGGGTGCATCCAAAACATTCGACTTCTTCTCTTGCTTGAGAACACTCCTTAAGTTTTGAGACCAGTCTATGAAATTGGTGCCATTTAGTTTGTCCTTTTCTTAGACCGATCGTAATGAAAAGTTATTGTTTGAAGATGCCATTTTTCAATCCACAATAATAAAACTTATGAAGATTAAATGAGGTTTTATTATAATCCCACAAATCAAATTAATATCCCTTTAAATAATTCATGTTAGTGATTTAATGTGGGCAAGATCCACTTTTCACGACAACTTATAAGTCATGCTGAGCTTGTACACCTAACAAGTTAATTTACTTAGGTAGGAAAACTTCAATCATATCTCGTACGTGACTCTTGGATCAAATGGGCTAACATCTCAAGATATTATAGCACAAACCCATTTATTAGTTGCCTAGGTCCGGACATCCCTTTCCATATTAAGTCCAACCTACATCCACAAATCCATGCCTCACAAAAATAATCAGGTGCATTTAGGACTCCTAGTCTACGTGACCGTTGATCGATGCCTTGACATGTTTCGAATTAGGAAGACAACTTTGTGACTCACTATTTTAGGGATTCATTTTATTACGGCTTACATGGCATACACTTTGTCATCCATTCATAGTATACATATATATATAATTGCATAAAGTAAAACATGACAAACATGGGCCCAAAAACCTACAACTAAGATTCTATACTATTACATAAGAATCTTTGAGTTGGGCTTCTCCACTCCGATGGGCTTTGTCTTGATTTACAAAGTCTTTAATAAATTCTATATTAAGAAATAAATGAAACTTTTACAATAATCCATAATGGCATGCATGCCATATTTAATTACAAAAACCCAGGCCCATGAATGCACAATGCATATCCATTCATCACATAAAACAAGCAAGTAAATATACATAACATTCATGGATTAAACAAAGTCCAATTTTAATTAAAATTGACCATGAACAGCTCTAAGAAATTCTTAGGATAGTATATTAACATTTAAAAATAATTATAATACCTAACTAATCATATAAAATCATTTTTACACTAAAACAATGCAAAAAAACTCAAAATAGAAAATTTCAGCATTGCGATTTTTATGCAATAATGATTTTGAATTAAGATTTAATGCATCCATAGCACTAAAATAAGCATTGTTTGGCTCTGATACCACTGATGGGATATCACATGGCATATACATGATGATCACGAAGCGGAAAAATTAAAAATTTAGATCATACATACCACGCAATATATAATAAAGAATCGAAACATGCAATTTTAGGGTCTTTAAAAACATACATATTTGGATGCACTTCAAAACTTGATTTTGAAGATGACCAGCACATAAGATGGACTTATATACCTTAGATCTTGATCACCAAAGCCAAAGGAGCAGCCTTTACACCACACCATTCTATGTTCACACACACACTCACAAAGATAACTTAAAATCGAGAGTGCTAGCTCTATGTTTGTGTATTCGGCAATAGGAATGGTTTGGAGCCACAAGATCTGATCTTGTTATTCTTTTTGGTTGCTATTACTGCCCAAAAACACAAGAGATGAAGAAAGAATTCTTTCTCTTAAGAGTGGCGGCATTAGAGAGAGAAATTGTCTCTTAGGTTAAAAATAGTTAATCAATTTACATCACCACATTAAGAAGTTTGTTGTAGCCGAAATTCCCTTGATTTTAGGTCTTATTTTCATCCTACATTACATCCTAATTAAGTCATTTAAATTGATTCAAATCCTATTAGTTTTAAATTCAAATGAATTTAAAATGGCATAAGACATTTACCAAAAATCCATCACATAATTAGGGATTGTGCACATGCCAAAATTCACTAGGATATTCCTTTGAATTTCGTCTACACTCACTCCTAATTAGGTTTTTTTTTTTATTTTGATTCAAATGCTATTAGGATTTAATACTCAATTAATTGAATTAATCCAAGATAATTAATTAATTGAAATTAAACCTTGTGCGTCGAATTTCTCTCTCTTATGGACCAAGGTCCATTAAGCAATTTTAATACCCATTACATACATTAATTTGACTTTAAATAAAAGCCCAAATTAATGCCTAATACACTATTTAAATATTTTAAGCCCAATGCTTTGTGTACGATCCTATAGGTCCATTTAATATTGGCAATGAATTAATAAATTAATTCAAAGGCTATATATATTCTCTAGCAAGATATTACAGCATTCCAAATTAAATGAAAATGCAAATGAAATTTAGTGACCTAATGCAATTTTGCATAGTCCCTTACCCATAAATATCAAAATTAATATAAGGCATGGAACTGGTCATCCTTATATATACTAATTCCTTTCTTGATATTCCAGTGACACTGAACTCTCAGATAAAAAATGATTTCTCATTATTTCATCTCGATATGCCATACACTTCTCAGTCCTCTGATCAAGTGGCCGATGATATTTTCTCTCTTATAGAGAGGGGTAATCCCTTCACTTCTCTCATGCTCTTTAACATGAATTAGTGCATACCTAAGCATACCCATACTTGTCACCTTGTTACGAGTACGTTAGGTGTATGTCAAAGTACACAGTAATTCATAAAGAGTTTCATAGAAATTTTAGGTCTAAGAACTCTGATGCAAAACTTGCACATAAGAAACACTTATGACTTGTACCATGTAATGTTCTCATGAACGGATCAAATCCAGATACCATGTTCTTAAACATGTATCTATGATCTCTGATTGACACTCTAGTCCTTATGATCTGTAAGACATAACTCAACTTATCATAGAGAGCATACTAGTCTTAATTCATTTGTTATTCCTATAACTATGACTGACTAGGGATATTTAGAATGAAGTCTCAATTGTTTCAAGGTCTTACAACCATGTGCCTCACACATGATAACTTAAACTGAAACAACATTCTTGGATAGTTCTATCAATTGATATGCACAAGAATACAATAGATAAAACAAATGCCTCATTTATTAAGGTAAGTGTTTTATAACAATGCATTAGAGCTAAGGCTTACACTAACAATCTTCCACTAGCACTAGTCCCAATTGGGCATAGCCCTAAGATCGAATGCTCTCAAATTAGCTTCATACATATTTAGATGCAACTGTTTCATCAAATGATCTTCTACATTGTTTTCACTTGTTATCTTGCTAATCTTGACGTCCCCATGATCAATGATCTCTCTGATCAGGTGGTACCTCCTGAGTATGTGTTTGGATTTCTGGTGTGACTGGGGCTCCTTTGCCTGTGCGATGGCCCCATTGTTATAAGAAATTTCTAATGGATCTAGGGTGTTTGGGACCACTCCTAATCCAGAAATGAAATTTCTAATCCAAACAGCCTCCTTTGCAGCCTCACTCGCTGCAATATACTATGATTCTGTAGTTGAGTCGGCAACGGCCTCTTGCTTTGAGCTTCTCCAGCTAACAGTACCACTGTTCAAAAAAAAAACAAAACTAGATTGCGATCTTGAGTCCCGAGTACTGGTCTGAAAAGCAGCATCGGCATAACCTTGTATGATGAACTCTTCTTGACCACCATACACCAAGAAGTGATCTTTAGTCCTTCGTAGGTACTTAAGTATCCCTTTTACAACAGACCAATGCTTCTCACCAGGGTCTTGCTGAAACCTACTAGTTATACTCAGTGCATGAACAACATCCAACCTAGTATATAACATAGCATACATGATAGATCCAATAGCAAATGCATATGGGATTCTACTCATGTTGTCCCTCTTCTCTTAGTTTTAGGACATTGTTCTTTAGTCAAAGGAACTCCTAAAGCCAAAGGTATGTACCCTTTCTTTGAGTCTCTTATGTACTTTTCTTGACTTAGTCCCAAAAGCTAATTCGATCCATCTCTATAGATCTGAATATCATGCATTGTCTCAGCTTCACCTAAGTCTTTCATTGATAAACACATCCCCAACCATTGCTTAACCTTTTGCAATGTTGGAATGTCATTCCCAAAGAGAAGGATGTCGTGCATATATAGGACCAGGAATACTATTATGCTCCCACTAACCTTCTTGTACACACAAGGCTCATCTTCATTTTTGATGAAGTCAAATTCTTTGATAGCTTCATCAAAATGGAGATTCCAACTCCGGGATGCTTGCTTTAATCCATAAATAGATTTTTAAAGCTTGCAAACCTTCTAGGATGCTTGGGATTGACAAAACCCTCAAGCTGTGCCATATACACATCCTCAAGTAGATTTCGGAAAGCAGTTTTGACATCCATTTACCATATCTTATAGTCATGATATGTAGCTCTGGCAAGCAAGATCCTAATGGACTTAAGCATGACTACAGGCAAAAAGGTCTCATTATAGTCTATACCATGAGTTTGCCGAAAACCTTTTGTTTCTAGTTTACCTTTGTAGGTATTGTCAGCTTTGAGTTTAAATAGACACTTGCATTCAATTACCTTAGCACCTTTTGGTGGATCAACCAAGGTCCAAACTTGGTTATTGTACATTGATTACATCTCGGATTTCATGGCTCCAAGCCAATTTTTCGAGTCAAGGCTCTCAATAGCTTTTCGGTAGGTAGTTGGATCCTCACGATCCATTAACTCAATAGTGTCATTATTGGTGATTAGAAAATTGTATCTCTCAATCTCACGACGTACCTTACCGGACCTTCTATGTTCTTGTGTAATGGGTTTTTGTTTCACAACTGGTTGTGAACTTGATCCCATTTCCAACTCATTCTCTTCAGGAGTTTGTGGCACTTGAATTTCTCCAAGTTATACTTTACTCCCACTACCTTTCTTGAGAAGGAATTCCTTTTCCAACAAAATATCCTTACGAGCAACAAAAACTTTGCTCTATGCTTGTGAGTAAAAGTAGTATCCCTTTGTTTCTTTGGGATAACCCATAAACAAGCAGACAATAAATTTAGACTCTAGTTTATCAGATGTTAATTTCTTAACATGTACTTCACAGCCCCAAATCATGAGAAATGACATATTGGGCTCTTTACCAGTCCATAACTCGTATGGTGTCTTTTCAACTGCATTAGTTGGAGTACGGTTCAGTAGAAACGCAATAGTTTCTATTGCATAACCCTAAAAAGAGACATAAAAATTATCTTGACTCATCATTGATCGAACCATGTCCAATAGATTTTGATTTCTCCTTTCAGACACACCATTCAATTGTGGTGTTCTGGAAAGAGTGAGCTGTGAAATAATTCCACACTCCTTCAGGTTACCATTAAATTCTTGGCTTAAGTATTCACCACCTCGATCTGATAGAATGGCTTTTATACTTTTGCCAAGTTTCATTTTTAAACTCTTTGAATTTTTCAAAAGTTTTAGACTTGTGCTTCATTAGATAAACATAGCCATATCTACTGAAGTCATCTTTGAATATTACAAAGTAGCTAAAATCATCTGTAGCCTGTGTACATAATGCTCCACATACATCGGTGTGTATTAATTCTAATAAGTCACTAGTCCTCTCACTTTTCTTGTTAAAAGGACTCTTTGTCATCTTTCCATGCAAACATGGCTCGCATGTGTCATAAGATTCCAAGTCGAATGACTTAAACACTTTATATTTATATAGTCTTGAAATGCATTTTTCATTTGCATGTCCTAAAAGACAATGCCAAAAGTAAGTAGGGTTCAATTCATTTGATTTAACCCTCTTTATGTTAGTATTGTACATGGACTTTTTGTTTTGTAGATCAAGGATATAAAAGCCATTTTGTAACATAGCATTGCCATATAAAATGCCTTAGCGAAGAATATGAATATTGCCATTATTAATAACAAAGTAAAATTCATCCATATCCAAACAAGAAACTGAAATAATGTTTTTGTTCATAGTAGGCACATAATAACAATTTTTTAAATCTAAACAAAGTTCGGAAGGTAAAGTGAGTCGATAGTCGCCTATCTCCATGGCCGCAACTCATGCCCCATTCCCCACACGGAGGTCCACTTCATTCTTTCCAAGTTACTACCTATTTTTTAGCCCCTTCACATTTGAACAAATGTGAGAACCACAACCGGTATCCAATACCCAAGTGGTAGAAATAGAAAGGTTAATTTCAACAAAAAAAATACCAGAACTAGATGCCTTGGCTCCATTCTTCTTTTGTTCTTCCTTAAAGAGAGTGCAATTCTTCCTCTAATGCCTTAACTTGTTGCAATGGAAGCACGTGCTTTCACTCTCTTTGAACTTTTGCGTCTTGGGCTTGAGATGCACTCCCACTAGACTTACACCGAGGTAAGTCATTCTTGGGTTTTACCTTTCCCTTCCCTTTCCCTTAATGAGTCCCTTATTAATTCCCCTTTAAACCATGAGTACGAGATTGGTCTTTCGAATGTTCTCTTTAGTATTCTTAAGTATCCCATTAAGCTCGGTGACTGTCTTGTTCATTGCATGCATGTTATAATTTATGACAAATGGATCATAATCATCAGTCAATGAACCCAAGATTAGATCAGTGGCCAATTCTTTTGGCACTTGTACCTCAAGCTTCTCAAGAGTATCAAGATACCCTTTCATATTGAGTACATAGGTACTAATAGGAGTGCCTGCATCCATCTTTTAAGAAATAAAGGCCTTTGCTGTCACGAACCTCTTGTGACGAGCTTGTTCTTGGAACATCTCCTTGAGGTGCACCATGATCACATAGGCCTCTTGGTCCATGAATTGCTTTTGCAAATCGAGCACCATAGTGGCTAGCATCAGACAAGTCACATCATTAGAGTCACTCTTCTTAGTCTCAAAAGTTTCCTTTTGAACTGCAGAGACATTCCTAGCAGGTTCCTCGGGCAAGGGTGCATCCAAAACTTACGAATTCTTCTCTTTCTTTGGAACAATCCTTAAGTTTCGAGACTATTCTATGAAATTGGTGCCATTTATTTGTCCTTTTCTAAGATCGATCGCAATGAAAAGTTGTTGTTTGAAGATGCCATTTTTCAATCTACAATAATAAAACTTATCAAGATTAAATGAGGTCTTATTATAATCTCAAAAACTGAATTAATATCCCTTAAAATAATTCACGTTTGTGTTTAATGTGGGACAAGATCCACTTTTCACAAAAACTTATTTGTCAAGCTAAGCTTGTACGCCTAACAAGTTAAATTACTTAGGTAGGAAAACTCCAATCATATCTCGTACATAACTCTTGGATCAAATGGGCTAACATCTCAAGATGTTATAGCACAAAACCATTTATTAGTTGCCTAGGTCCGGGCATCCCTTTCCATATTAAGTCCAACCTACATCCACAACCCATGCCTCACAATGATAATCAGGCGCATCTGGGACTCCTAGTCTACATGATCGATGATCGATGCCTTGACATGTTTCAAATTAGGAAGGCAACTTTGTGTCTTACTATTTTAGGGATTCACTTTATTATGACTTACATGGCATACACTTTGTCATCCATTCATAGCATACATATATATATAATTGCATAAAGTAAAGCGTAAAAAATATGGGCCTAGAAACCTACAACTAAGATTCTATACTATTACATAAGAATCTTCGAGTTGGGCTTCTCCTCAATAATTCTATACTAAGAAATAAATGAAAATTTTACAATAATCCATAATTGCACATAGGCCATATTTAATTACCAAAACCCAGGGGCCATGAATGCACCATGCATATCCATTTATCACACAAAACAAGCAAATAAAAATACATAACATTCATGGATAAAACAAAGTCTAATTTTAATTAATTTAGCTAAGCCCATTAATGGAAATTGTGTACTTGAACTTTTAGGAGAAAAGCCCATGAGAGGCATGGGCCGAAGCCCAATGGACTAAATCCCCTTATTGAATAAGTTCCTTAAAAGCCAAAAACACAAACTAGTTAGATTTGTGCTATAAATCAACTCTAGTATAATTTCCAATTTTGCCATTTTTAATATTATGTCATACAACCCATAAATATTAAAATACATATAATATGAACCAATATGAATTAAACATAAAAATTCATGAAGAATATATGTCTTACACGGCATATATACTAAAACAAACAAACAAAAATGAAACTAGTTGTTTAATGCTCATATAATACCACAAACAATGCACAAAACACTTAAAATGATTTTATGAGCTATTTAATCATTTAAATAAGTTCATAAACATTGAGTTAAGGTTCTATTCAGATATGATCTAACTATGTTTTTGCCATTTTAATCAAAACATAACAAACAATGTTGATTAAACATGCAACAAACACAAACTAGTCATAGTTTTAAGTGATTTTAAAATTAATCAATTAAATTGTCATGGACCAGAATTAAAACCATTTTTAAAACATGTCCAGACCAGTTATTAATCTTTAAAAATAACTTACAAACATGCCAAACATGTTTTTACATTTAATTTTGAAAACTAAATGTTAAACGAACACATATCATGCAAACTAACACCTAGTTTCAAGATTAACATGTACAATTAGGTATTTATAATAAAAATCGACCATTAACAGCTCTAAGAAAATCTTAGGATAGTATATTAACATTTCAAAATAATTATAATACCTAACTAATCAAATAAAATCGTTTTTATACTAAAACAATGCAAAAAACTCAAAACAAAAAAATTCAGCATTGCGATTTTTATGCAATAACGATTTTGAATCAAAATTTAATGCATCCAAAGCACTAAAATAAGCATGGTTAGGCTTTGATACCACTGATGGGATATCACATAGCATATACATGATGATCACGTAGTGAAAATAGTAAAAAATTAGATAATACATGCCACATAATATACAACAAAGAAACGAAACATGCAATTTTAGGATTTTTGAAATCTTACAAGTTTGGATGCACTTCAAAAATTGATTTTGAAGATGACCAGCATATAAGATGGACTTATATACCTTATATCTTCATCAACAAAGACAAAGGAGTAGCCTTTATGCCTATGTTCATACACACACTCATAAAGATGACTTAAAATTGAGAGTGCTAGCTCTATGTTTGTGTATTCGGCAATGGGAATGGTTTGAAGCCACAAGATCTGATCTTTTTCTTCTTTTTGGTTGCTATTGCTACCCAAGAACACAAGAGATGAAGAAAGAATTCTTTCTCTTGAGAGTGGCGGCACTAGAGAGAGAAATTATCTCTTAGGTCAAAAATAATTAATCAATTTATATCACTACATTAGGAAGTTTTTTGTAGCCGAAATTCCCTTGGTTTTAGGTCTTATTTTTAGCCTACATTACTTCCTAATTAAGTCATTTAAATTGATTCAAATCCTATTAGTTTTAAATTCAAATGAATTTAAAATGGCATAAGACATTTAACCAAAAATCCATCACTTAATTAGAGATTGTACACATGCTGAAATTCACTAGGATATTCCTTTGAATTTCAGCTACACTCTCTCCTAATTAGGTGTTTTATTTTGATTCAAATGCTATTAGGATTTAATACTCAATTAATTAAATTAATCCAAGATAATTAATTAATTGAAATTAAAACTTATGGGTCTAATTTCTCTCTTATATGGATCAAGTTCCATTAAGCAATTTTAATACCCATTACATAAATTAATTTGACTTTAAATAAAAGCCCAAATTAATGCCTAATACACTATTTAAATATTTTAATCCCAATGCTTTGTGTGCGATATTTAATATTGGAAATGAATTAATAAATTAATTCTAATGCTATATATATTCTCTAGTAAGATATTATAGCATTCCAAATTAAATGAAAATGCAAAAGACAATTAGTGACGTAATGCAATTTTGCATTTTTCTTTACCCATATATATCAGAATTAATATAAGTCATGGAACTAATCATCCTTATATATACTAATTCCTTTCTTGACATTCCAGTGGCACTGAACTCTCAGATAAATAATGATTTCTCATTATTTCATCTTGGTATGGCCATACACTTCTTAGTTCACTAATCAAGTGGCCGATAATATTTTCTCTCTTATTGAGAGGGGTAATCCCTTCACTTCTCTCATGCTCTCTAACATGAATTAGTGAATACCCAAGCATACCCATACTTGTCACGCTTTTACGAGTACTTTAGGTGTATGTCAAAGTACACAGTAATTCATAAAGAGTTTCATAGAGATTTCAGGTCTAAGAACTCTGATGTAAAACTTGCACATAAGAAACACTTAAGACTTGTAACATGTAATGTTCTCATGAACGGATCAAATCTAGATACCATATTCTTAAACATGTATCTATGATCTCTGATTGACACTCTAGTCTTTATAATCTATAAGACAGAACTCAACTTATGAGAGAGAGCATACTAGTCTTAATTCATTTATTATTCCTATAACTATGACTGACTAAGGATATTTAGAATGAATTCTCAATTGTTTCAAGGTTTTGCAACCATGTGCCTCACACATGATAACTTAAACTGAAACAACATTCTTGGATAGTTCTATCAATTGATATGCACAAGAATATAATAGATAAAATAAATGCCTCATTTATTAACTTAAGTGTTTTATAATAATGCATTGGGGCTAAGGCTTACACTAATAATGATATACCCAACCTCCTAACTATGTTCACCCCCAGTTGGAAGTAATCAGTTATAGAGTCAAAGTACATCACTTGCTACTTAAGATAACCTTGGTGATCTCAAGTCTAAGGATACTTGCACAACCAGTATGAAGAGATTCCTCACTGACACAAATTTAATATCTATGTGAGGATTCTCTTTGCAGGTCTCCAATGAACTTGTTCATATAACAAGCATCCATATGTTAGCTTTGATCATCTTCCATAATCATAGTTATGAGAACCACTGCTTGAACTATTCAAAAAGCATAACATGTGCTAGTCTGTTCGAATTAACAATGCCCTATCTTGTTAATTCTATGACTAGGGATATTTAGATATTAGCACATTTGCATGCAATTGACATCTCATATCATGAACACTTTCATGATTGCCTTTGCATTATGTTTATAAATCTAGGACTTCATTAATTAATTTAAGATATGCAAACTCATGTATTTAAACATAACATTAATAAATGAATGATGCCTTTTATTAGGAATATGAATTCATACATATGAAATACATCCTTTTTACATGGGCTCTAAGACATACTCTCTAATAGAGCCTACAAGCTATTAAGAAGTTTTGAATAGTTTAGAATGTGATTTTTGGCTTAAGGATATGCAGTTTGAAATGGACTCCATGTATGAGAACAAAGTATGGACTTTAACTCAACCATTTGAAGGGATAAAACCCATAGATGCAAATGGGTCTTTAAAAAAAAGATCGACATGGCAAAATTTAATATAGTTACCTATAAAGCTCGCTTAGTAGCAAAAGGCTATTGTCAAAGAGAAGGAATTGACTATGATGAAACCTTTTCTCCTGTAGCAATGTTGAAGTCTTTAAGAATACTTTTAGCCATTACAGCTCATTATGATTATGAGATTTGAAAAATGGATGTGAAGACAACTTTTCTAAATGGAAATCTGATTGAGGATATGTATATGACACAACCAGAAGGGTTCACATCAGGAGATGGTGAAAAGGTATGTAAGCTTCAAAGATCCATTTATGAATTAAAGCAAACCTCTAGGAGCTGGAACATACAATTCAATTAGATAATCAAAGAGTTTTATTTCTCACAAAATAAAGATGAGCCTTGTGTGTATAAAAGGGTTAGTGGGAGTGTAATTGACTTTTTAGTTCTATATGTGGATGACATATTGATCATAGGAAATGACATTTCTCTTCTATAATCAGTTAAAATAATATTATCCAAGCAATTATCCATGAAAGACCTTGGAAAAGCATCCTATATTTTGGGAATAAGGATCAATAAAGATAGATCTAATTGGTTGCTACATCTTTCTCAAAGTACATATATAGATAAAGTATTAAAAAGGTTCAATATGGATTTTTCTAAAAAAGGGTTTATACCCATGGTGCATGGGAAACACTTTTCTATGTTTATGTGTCTGAAGACACTAAAGGATAGAGAGAGCATGAGTAGAACACCATATGCATCAGTAATTAGTTCTATCATGTATGTTACGTTATGTACACATCTAGATGTAGCATTTGCTTTGAGTATCACAAGCAGATTCCAATCCAATTTTGGATAAGAGCACTGGGCAGTTGTTAAGAATATCCTTAAGTACTTGAGAAGGACTAAGGATATATTCTTAGTATATGAAAAGGGTAGTTTGGAAGTAAATAGGTATACTGATGCCAGCTTTCAATATGATAAAGATGACTGTAAATCACAGTTTGATATTTTGTTTATAATGGGAGGAGAAGGAGTTAGTTGGAAGAGTTCCAAACTAGAAACAACTGCTAATTCCATAATAGAAGCTAAGTACACTGCTGCTTTGGAGGTAGCCAAAGAAGTAGTATGGATTAAAAAGTTCATATCTGAACTAGGAGTGGTGCCTAGCATTATTGATCCAATTTTTTTACATTATGACAACAATGGAGCCATTGCACAAGCAAAGGAACCACGATCTCATTAGCGATCCAAGCATGTCCTCAGATGCTACCATCTTATAAGGGAAATAGTAGCTAGAAATGATGTGAAGACAGAAAGGGTCCCCACAGATGATAATGTGGTGGATCCCCTCACTAAAGCACTTTCCCAGATTAAGCACGATCACCATATAAATAACATAGGTTTAAGACATATGAGTGATTGGCTCTAGTGCAAGTGGGAGATTGTTAGAGAGTATGCCCTAGAGCTGTCCTTAATTTATTAATGCTATGTTTAAATACATGTGTTTGTATATCTTAAATTAATAAATGAAGTCCTAGATATTATAAACATAGTGAAATGACAATCATGAAAGTGTTCATGATATGAGATGTCTATTGCATGCAAATATGATAATGTCTAAATATCCCTAGTCATAAAATTAATAAAATAGGACATTGTTAATCCAGACAGACTAGCATATGTTATTCTTCTCGAATAGTTCATGCAGTAGTTCTCATAACTATGATCATGAGAGGTGATCAAAGCTAATATGTGGATGTTTGTTAGAAGAACAAGTTCATTGGAGACCTGCAAAGAGAATCCTCACATGGATATTAAATCTATGTCAGTGAGGAATCTCTTCATAGCAGTTGTGCAAGTATCTTTAGACGTGAGATCATCAAGGTTTTCTTAAGTAGTAAGTGATATACTTTGACTCTATAACTGCTTACTTCCAACTGGAAGTGAACATAGTTAGAAGGTTGGGTATATCATGGCCTACTTGAAGATAGTTGAGTAATCGATAAAGGATTTACCATCCCAGATTTATTATGGGAAGTTATCTCGTATGATTCTATAATTGCCTTGTTCAGAGAATCTCTGGCCAAAATAATATGCCAAGATGGATAGAAATCTATAAAGGGCATTTTTGGAACAATGGTTAAATTAATAGAACATACATAACTAGATTCATATGAGTTGATATAAAATCCATACTCAGAATCTAATTGAGATAAGAGTGGTGAAAGGAGTAATTGCACGATAACTATTTCTATGAAAGGGTATAGTCAAAACCACTTAACTTTCTTGACATTTGGGTAGTCATGATGCTTAGCTTGAGGCCGCTTGTGAATTGTATAATAGTGTGTCATAAAAATCAATAAGGGATTGATTTAATGATTTAAAAAAGTTTTAATCATATGAGTTTTGAATAAAACTTTTAATTACATATTATGCTGCCAATATGAATAGGAACCCAATAGGTTACATACATACAGAGTAAATGATAAAATGGTAAAATGACAAGGATAATAATATTTGATATTATTATGGGAGAAGAGAAATAAATAAGAGAATAATTAATTAAAGAGTTTAATTAATTATACACAAGTAGAAATATTCGCAGAACTTTTTAGAAATATTCCACAAAATGGACCTAATTGAAATATTATATTTTAAAATTAATTATTCTTGGACTATAAGTGTTATAGGGTTGATATAGTAATTAATAGGTTTATTGGAGAAATAATTAGAGGCCTAGGGATTTGGTTTTCACGCAAAAGCCCACCAGAAGATCGGTTCCACACAAATTCCATTTAGAAGGCCTTAGAGGCCTAATTATTGGACTAAAATAAATTAAATATATTTCATAAGTGTTATGGAGCCTATATATTTAATTTGGATGGATTTAGAATTAATTTGGGTGATTAAATATAAGTGTATGCATAAAGGTCCTAGTTTATAGGTTATGTGCAAGATCCTTTATGATAGAAGTTAAATTGGATTTAATTGAGCCCAAATGAATTATTAATAATTTTAGAAGCTCATTTAATATTTCTCCAGCAATTTTAAAGAGTCCAATCCCATTATGAAGTTAGATTTTTTAACCTAGCTATAAAATCTAAGATAAGGGGATTTCAGGTTAAGTGAGTTTTAAAAGAAAAGAAATTTTCTCTTCTTCAAAATATACCCTAGCTACCACTTGCCTTGCTAGCATCAAGGATATTTTAACCACCATGTGAGTCCAATAATCTTTGGTTCATTTGATCTTTCTCTTATGTGGATTACGATTAGAGGTGTTCAATTTTGGACACTATGGTTTGCGATAATTCGGTGAGAAGGAAAAATAACTGTTCAACAAAAATCAAAGGTGATTTTTCTTATTCTCATTAATATTTATATTGTATATTCATGGCAAGATCAGATATATTGGTTAAAAATTTTAATTTTCGCTTATACATATGATGTATGTAACCGATTAATTCCCAACAAATTATCCAACAAAGAAAATAAAATGACATACATAAATCTAGGAGTTTATTGAATTTGAGAATGTTGGTTCCCTCATATATATTTAAAAAATTCTTTTTATTTGGTTTTAAGGATAAAATTGGACATTGGTCCATTTTATTAAAAAAAATCAATTTAACTAAGTACAAAATACTTTAGGGGAATTTCTCAAATAAAGTGCCAAAAATTCTTTTTTGCTATCTATTACAACCCCAAAATTAAAATACATCTAAAATTCTATAAGTAAAGTACAACAATCAAATTAATAAAATAAACAAAAAACAAAGCATAATTAAATAATGGAAAGAATTAAATGCAATATAATAAGGTAAAAGGAAAGAAGGAAGAATTGCATGAAGGATACCCCTAAAAATATGCTAATCTCCCAAAATAAACTCCAAGTGTACAAAAAAAATGTTGTTAAAAAAACAATTTGCATCACAAAGTAATAATCAATCAAAAAATAAAATTAAATAACATAAAAAGGCATACTAGAATGAATATTAAGTTTACATAACATAAATCATACAAGAATATAACTAAAAATGACAACAAATTATTCCTAAACATGAAAAATAAATTAAACTACAAAATAGCATAAAAAATAAACATACAAGCTAGAAAGATGGCCATAGATGACCTAAAAGAAAAACATATAGCTAGAAAACAAATGAGAGATGGGGCTAGAGGAAGATGTCGATATGTCCTATCGATCTTTATAATCAATAGCTGTTTGTCAAGCCTTCTTCCCCTTTATCACTTGAAAAATATAGAATGCATATCTTCAAACCTAAAAAATAATAAAAAATAACTAAACCCTAAACATGCATATCTATAACCCTAAAGCATACCAAATCTAATCATGACATCGAAATCATGCTTTAACATCAAATAAATCATGTAAATACAAAAAATGAATCAAGATCTCTTCGTGCTTTCATAGAAGAATATAACCTTAACATGTCATTTTAGCATGTAAAAAGATTCATATCATCATAGCAATATATAAACTACTGATGAAAATATTAAATAATAAAAAATATAAAACATAATATTATGAATAGCAAATAAACCTAATTGATGTACATGGTCATGGTACACATTTAAAAAGAGAAAGGGATTGAGATCTAGAATATTACCTTCAGGAATTTGCTTCTATAACTCTAGACGGTAGCAATCTAAGCCTCGATCCCTAATTCCCCGTTCAAATAAAAAAATGTGTAATAATTTTTCTAAGAAAGATTATTTGAGGTTGTATTATTTTTAAGAACTATAGAATTGTATTTTCTTTGCTTAAAAAATTTGCCTCTATTTTTCTAAGTGATAATTCCCCCCATTTGAAATCCTACACTTTTATTTAAATATGTAAGGAAGAGTTAGAGATTCACTCCAAATCTAATCCCTCCAAAATTGAAAGGTAAAATCCTTAAAATCCATATTAAATCAAATTTGATCTTTATCTTTGGCTTTAAAACTGAAAAATGTGAGAAATAAAAAAAAATCCCAACATATGGGTATTTATCAATGATAGATGACTGTCCCTCAAACTAGCTTTCAAAAAACTCAAAAATACCTTTGATTTTGACCTGGACATCTAGCGCTGTGGCTTAATGATAGACGACCATCTATAATTGATCCATGGATAACATAGAATGATCTAGATAGGGCATCTTTCAAGAGGTGGCCCTGAAGAAAAGAACCACTGATGATCATGACAGATGGTCATCTATCATAGGCAGAGACAAAAATTCAAGATTTTATCACTTTTTTTCAAAACTTTAGGAAAGATAATGTTTAAACCCACAAAAATATTTTATAGACATATGAAAATCAAGGCAAAAACTTTGGTTCCATGCTTTTTATCAAAAGTATGAGTCATTCCTCATCATTGGGTAACCCTGATATGGGCTATATAGGTTCACGGTGTTTATAGTTGTGCCTAATTTTGGGGAACTTATATACTAGTACCTAAGTGAGCTAAAATTTTTGAGTGATACGATAAAAGACTTGACCTAAGGTAGTGAATCTTTGGTTGAATATGACACTTACCATATGAGGCAGTGAATATTTGGTCGAGTAGCTACAGTCAATTTATTGACATGTTAACCCCTTTATTTATTGGGTAGTTATTTTTAGCTTGTCGATGTGTTAAACCTTGGTTAGGTAGTTACCATCAGCTTGTTGATGTGGTAACGCTATCTTCGTTAGGTAACTAGTGTCATCTTATCGATGTGTTAACCCTTGGTTGACTATCTAATTAGAGCCAACTTATTAGCATGCAAAATTGAGATAAGTTATTTGTATCTAATTAGTGCTAGCTTGTTGGCATGCAAAATTAGGTAAAATTATTGATTGGTTAATGCTATTTATCCGTATGTCTAACCTTGATGTTGTGTGGTAGTCATTCTCGATTGGCATGACTAGCCCTGCCGCGGTGGTTGACACCATCTGTAAGGCATGTTTAACCCCCTCTTGAGTTAATATCCAGGTTGGAAAATTTTTGGCAATTATGCATTTGTTAGGAGTCACTGATAGTATGCTTTATAACTTTCTTTCCATATGTATATCTATTTAGGAGACACTACAACATAATTTTTCCCTCATCAATGAAAGTTAAAACAACCTTCTGAACTATACCTCTTTCAGTGTACTTCAATTTTATATTGTGATCTTGGCTTTTAGTGTGCTTTAGTTTTATATTATGATCTTAGCATTTAGTGTGTTTCAGTTTAATAATTCCCTTGTCAAAAAGAGATTGGAAAGAATACAATCCTCCTTTAAATACTTCAGCTTGTGTAAATTCTTAACAAGTAAAAAGGGGATGTAAAATCTTTCTAGACTCAAAAAATATCTGCACTTCTCTTTTTTGTGCATCTCATTTGATTTCAACCTGTTCAGGCCACTTCTTATGGTATCACAGATGTATTAGAGCAGTAACAAAGGAAGAAGAATCATTATAATCTCTTAGCCATTCCCTATTCAAAAACACTTTATCATTTTCATCCAGATTAGTGTGGGTATCATCAATAAGTTTCTCCATTCCATAAGCAAACAATATGTCTATTATAGGTTCAAACACTTTCCAACATCTTTGTTTCCAATATAAGGAAAACCATCATATCAAGGCTATATATATGATTGTTTATGAGAGGTGTAAAAGATGTGCCTCTTAAGAGGGCTTTGGTTACTTGTGAAAAACGTTTAACATTATTGTATTGCTCATTAATTTGAAAGACTTATTATTTTTTTGTCATTTTTGATCAATTATGGTCGATTTATCGATCAATTGGTAAATTATGGTCAAATGTGGATAATTTATTTTTCATCATTTTTCTAGCATTTTTATCTTTTATTTTGTTATTTGGTCATTTTCACTTTTATTGCTATTTTCCTTAATCTTGAATTAAATAACATAAAATGCAAGAATAATTAAAAGAAAAAAATGAAATATAAATGTAAATACAAAATATCAACTTTGTTATATACATAAAAAATTCAACAAGATTTTGCAACCATAATAAAATATAAGACTACTAAGATAGGCCTGGTCCCTTGCGATTTGCCACTCCAGATGGTGGTTAGGAAGCTGATGGTCGAGGAGGTTTATGTGGTGCTGCAAGCTACTATGGTGGAGCTACTAGTTGCTTCTTTAGTGGCCAAAATTGAAACTCAAATCCTTGTAATGCAGTAGTTAGTGGTTATAGAATATATGCAATCACCTCAGCTAGATGATCGATGCTCTCTCCCAAACCCAAAACTGATTATGAATGCTACTTTAAATACATTATAAAATTATCTCTCAGGTTCCTGATATAAGCTCTCAGCTGTTTATAAGTTTGAATCATAACCTCTCTTGCTCCATGGACCTTTCCCTCTATCCGGCCTATTTGCTCTCTAACCTGAGAGATATAGTCATCTATAACTTATGACTATTATTAAACTTCTTCCTTGTTGTCGTTAAGTTTCCTCGTATATCCTACATATCAGTCTGATGCTAAGTTTACATGGACTATAGAAGGGTTAGCATAAACTATATGGTTTTGTCCTGCCTCTAAACGACTTGCTAAACAGCTTGAACAGATGCCTCTATGATGGCTAACCTCCTAAAAATATCATTTAATGGTGTTACTGTAAAAGATGGTACAAGCTGAGATAAACGTGTTAGAGGAGGTGACGATATGCTAAAAAGCTTATCCAGGTCCACTCTCATATCCATCTTTAGATTTAGGTCCATATCTACCCCTTAAGGCTGGTATGGCTTGTCCTATGTAGACTTCTCTAGCTGATGTACCTAGGGTACTTGAGGCTTCTGCTCCTGATCCTTTCCCTTTGATGGCTCTGGCATAATCGGAGCTAACCTATAAATTACCTCGATCTTTAAAACTGTTAATAACCTGTATTGCTCGACAAGTCTATAAAATAGCTCGATCATCCTTATGGTTCAAGCTGCAGTAAAGTCAATAAAAATCCCTTCCTCTAGTGGCAGCCCAAATGTGCTCTCATTTGTCGCTATGTGTAACAACACACGGGTCACCACTCCCTTTTCACATATCTATGTGGTAGGCTATGTGGCTAATCTGACCAAGGTGGATATGATCTCATGACTGATGTCAACTTTCTTGCAACTGCTCATGGCCCATAAATAAAAAATTTACACTATATTGATCGAGCGAAGACTGCTAATGTGATCGAGGTAGGATGTTGCAAGCATTCTTTTAATATTTCTGTATGTCTATGTAGTTAGCATCATACTTTTGGTTTTATTTGGGTGGTATACAACATTGGGAAGTGCAACCTGTGTCTAATGCTATCTCTCTACGCCTTTCTCTGGAACTAAGACATCCCCTCTGATGCGTAAGCCTACGGCCTTGATAAAATGGCACCGGGTGATGCTATATTTGTGTTTCGGACCTTGAAGGTGATAACACCCTCCTTTGTATCTAGTCGTTGGAAACCTCTATAGTGTAGGGTTGCCAAAAACTCTTTGGTCACTCTCATGTACGTGAAGAATGAAGGCATGAAAAATGCA
Organism: Excoecaria agallocha; assembly: GCA_037975025.1. Lineage (NCBI taxonomy): Eukaryota > Viridiplantae > Streptophyta > Magnoliopsida > Malpighiales > Euphorbiaceae > Excoecaria > Excoecaria agallocha. The sequence goes on from JBBPFJ010000443.1 coordinate 34,991, forward strand.
GTCCATCCCATGGGTGGCAATAGCTCATCTACCTCTCTTTAAATACCCACACTCTCTAAGAACTATCGGGATATAAATCTATAGGCCCAATATTGAATCTAAGACAATGCTATGTATCTCTATGACTCCTTTATAGTCATCTAGTTATGAATCAATGAGGCAAGTGTAGCACGTGTCTCCTGTCGCAAAGCCATTTGCAAAAAAGATTAAAAGTCAGTCACATTGAAATAACTTAAGATGTAAGTAATTGTGTTAGTCAAATTGAGAAAATTCAATTAAAATTTTAGCAGTATGCTAGCTTAAACTGGTGTTAGCAACCCTATATAAAAAGAAACATTGAGCACTATAAACACAATTTAGGTACCCTAAACCCATTAAAGGGGTTTTTAGCAAGCTTTCACGATAATAGAGAATCAAAAAAATTCATAAATTTTTATAGAATTGTAAAAAAATTTCAGCAGCATTTCGGCTAGAAATGTGCTTGCCCCCCATATAAAAACACAGTTCAAATGGCAATAATAGAAGCCAATAGGCGAACGATAGCTCATTCATTTTCTACTATATCTTAAAGGCAAAATAACGAGCCTACTTTTTTTTTCTACAGTTAATACCTCAAAAGGTTAAAATAATGCATTTAATAATATGTAATAATATTTTAAACTAAACTAATTCAGTTATCCACAACAAGCTCAAACATAGCAATGCGAATAATTTCAAATAGTTTAAACCTCAAGCTCATTTTCATTTCATCATTTTTCTTTTTTTCTTTCTTTCTTTCTTTTTTCCCTTTTTCTATTTTTTTTTATTTTATGCTACTGTAACTAAGTAAATGGGAAAAATGCAACATTTCTATAGTCTATCATAAGCTAAATAGATTCGCATAAAAACACAGTTCAACATGCTAGGTAGAAAAAATTTAAAAAATTAACAAATTAACAACAATTAAAATAACAAAAATTATCCTCTCTAATTATTTATACATACATTTGATCAATTTAAAAGCAAAATAAAGAAAATAAAGTTAGAAACTAACATGGAACTCCGAAATGGGTATTCTAAATACTTAAAAAAATTAAAACTGAGGACACCTCGAAGTAAGTGTTGGTCTTGAGAGAATTTTGGTGCAGACGGTTTGTGAAATTGTTGAGAAATGATAGATAAGAATCAAAAGATTGAGAAGAAAAACTTAAGGGTTATGTTAATGGCAGTTGATAGAGAGAGGAATAAGAAAAAAAGAAGAAAAGCCAATTTTTCAAATTTCGACGTGGTAGACAGGCTGGCGATCTATCACAGCTAGTGTCGAAAGCCACTAATGTCCTATTTGTCTCCCTTTTTTGGATTTTTGAATTTATTATTCATAATTTTTTTCTCTTTTTCTCTTTCACTTTTTGCTTTATTGTTTTACCTTATGTGATAAAACATTTCTAATGGTTAGAGGTTAGATAAGATAAATTCCAACTTATGAACTTTCATTAACTATTATTAATTTTATTTTTTATTTTTTTAGTCCCTAAATATATACTCCCTAAATTTTTGAAACTCTGGGAGATTTCAACAATATCAGCATATTTTTACAGTACCTACAAAAGTAAACACAAAATACATGTAATAAAGCTATATATGCAATGTATGAGCCATGTAGAATGCAAAAAGATCCATTTAAGTGATTTAGGGGTAATAGACAACCAAGTCATGAGTTACTTCTGAGTGATGGCCATTTGTCAGGGTGTATATGTAAATGGCTTGTCCTTTTCATTAGATTCTATGCCTTGACTCTCCACCTACCTAGTCAACCTTCTTTCTAGGCATTCCTCTTTCTTTTTCTCTTTATTTTTCTTCTTTCTTTCTTTTTTACTCTTATTTTATTATTTTTTATTTCTTAGATAAAGTTTATTCAAGTACCTCCATCATGTCAAACTAGACCATAAATAGATTTCATCAGCTCTTAGATGACTAAAAAAATTATGAAAACCTTATCTTGCCTGCCTATTCTCTTTTAAGATTTTTGACATGAGTGAAGTATGATGCTACTCTGATCCTATCCACCACTCAATATTGAGATCCTTGACTTCATATCTTTTACTTTACACGCCAGAAGCTATGCCCTCTAGCCAAGGAGTTTGCTAAGATTTTAGGCTTGAAATACTCTCTTGGCATTTTACCTTGCATCCCTTATGGCGTGATCAATTACCTGTGAGAGGTGGCATATACTTTAGGTATCTGTCCCTCTACTGCTAGTATACTAGTACCTCAAAAAGGTCCTTTCTCATTGAAGATCTTGCTTGATGCTATGGCAAACTTACCCGAGCACCCCACATACTAGATTAGTGTCATCTAGTTATGTAACTTTGCTCGATATCTAATGGTGACTCCTGATATTTTAATGGGAGACTATCAATTATTTTGCATTGTAGAGGGGATGCACCATGGACTGACCCTATTCCTTTTGATATTGGTAGAGGCCATAATGGGTTTGGACGTTATATCTACTAATCCCACTGCTTTTCTCACTAACATCCCCTTGTTACTCTAGGTATGTCATTATTTTAAAGGTAGTACACCCTTTGTGGATGTTCACACTATCTTTTCTTAATGGAAAGTGCATCCTTGTGGATTTTTACACATTTCTTTACCTTAATTTTGCCTTTGATAAATCCAACTCACCTAGCAACTTTTTTTTTTCTGAATTTAGTTACAAGAGAAGCTGAAGCTGTTGAGAGAACTTTCTCCTAAAGTGATGGGCCACTACAACTTGGGTCATTATTCACATAAACGGAAGCTGTATGACTTTTTATCCCTTATTAGGGAGCTATATGTTTGACCTTTATGGTAGATTATGAGATTACCTTTCAGTGCCTATTGATACCCCTCCATTATGTGACAAAGGATGGACTTTCTGGCTGTATACCTCTATGTGGGTTACATCGAGCTACCTTTTGCATTGTTGCCTATTATGCTTGATAATTTAGGGAGTGGCAAGACATTGTTAGATGCCTCTTGTCCTTCCATGGTAGTCCTTTTTCTATTGGTATTCTTTCCTGCTATCATCATCTCTAGGCACAGCTACCTATGAAGAGTACTATGCCAAAAATTACAGATTACAACTTCACATCTACTATTGAGTATAAGATATGGGTTATTAGTCCTATGGTTGACAATAGAGCATATTGGCTTATGCTTAGTACAACAACTGAGGATAGATAGGAAGTTAGATGCAATAAAGACATTTTGTTTATGCTTTTACTATAATTTTTCAATTTCGAGAATGTTAAATGAATATTTTTAATCATGTTAATAAAACATTTGAATGCAAATATGACATTTTTGTTTGATTTTATTATACATTATTATTATTATTATTATTTAACATTAAGCTCAAAAAGTATAAGTTATCTAATATTGGGGTGAATTCGAAAAAGTATCAGAACTCCTATCATCAATTAACCCTTTTGGGTTTTCTTGATTGATTGTTTTCTTTTGGCCCTTAATTTTTGTTCAGGATGCCTTTTTTCGATTTTCACATTGACGAGGTGTTTAATTTTAGCAAGGCCGCTACTTTTTTTTGATTTTTGACCCATAAGGCTTTTATTCTCTTTTTTTATCTCTTGAGTCTAACTATGAAAAATCTTTAGTTTATCAATGTTGACTAGCTTCTTGAACTTATTGCCATCACTGTCAATCAAGATGGCTGCTACTCTAGATAACAACTTTTTTATCATAAAAGATCCTTCTTTGGTGGGTCTGAACTTGCCATAGATGTTAAGAACTCCCAGTTTCATCTATTTGAATACTAAATCCCCTTTTTTCAAAGGATGCTTTCTAACCTTTTTCCTGAATAAGTGAGCTAGCCTCTTTTAATACATCTGATTGTGATAATAAGCTCGCATTTTATCCCCATCTAGCAAGTTAAGCTACAGTAACCTCTTTTATGCCCATTCTATTTTAGGTAATCTAGCTTCTAAAACTACCCTTAAAGATTTGTGCTCAATCTCTACTGGCAACATAACTTTTATCCCATAAATAAGAGAGAATGGAATTGTTCCTATCGAAGTTCTAGCTATAGTCTTATAACCTCATAGTGCAAAAGGTAACTTCTCGGCTTGATCCTTATAAGTCCTAACCATCTTAGCTAAAATCCTTTTGACATTCTTGTTAGCCACTTCGACTCTCTATTCATCTGAAATCAATAAGGCGAAGACTTATGGTGCTGAATCCCACACTTTTTGAGCATTTATCTTGTTTTAGCCTACAACTGTCACCTATTATTTGACACTATGTGATATGGAAGTCTATACCTACATATCAGATTCTTCTTATTGCACTTGTCCATTTCTCTTACACTTAAATTCTTGAATGAATTTGCCTTTATCAATTTTAAGAAATAATCAATAGCAACCACAATGAACATGTGCCCATTTGATGCTAGTAGATAGATTATTCCCATGATGTTTGTATCTTATGCAACAAATGGCTAATGCAAGGTAAGGTTACACAATTCTAAAATTGGCAAATGTCTTAAATCTGCATACTTCTGGCACAATTGATATCCATTCATGTACTTAAAATATTTTATGTCCCTTGTAAGCCAAAAGAAATCTTGGTGTATAATTTTCTTTGCTAAAGCGAAACCATTCATTGAGCTTCCGTACACACCAGCATATACCTCCTCCATGAACTTTTTAACTTCATTTTCATTCAAACACCTCAACTAACTACTATTAGGCTATCTCTTATAAAGAACTCTACCTATAGTAATGAACTACATAGACAGGTTATGAATCATTCTCTAGTCCTTTTTAGTAGCTTCTTTTGGAAACTCTGACTTCTCTAGTATTTTTTAATATCAAAGTATCAAGGCTTCCCATCATCTGCCTTAATGTCCATTACTTGCTTAGCTTCAAAATACAGCCTACCATAATTGGAAATCAAAATAGGTTTCATACTCACTCCCATCGGATTGTCCCACGTTGACACCAAAGTAGTTAAGGCATTGGCTAATTGATTATCATCCCTAAGCATGTACCCAAAGGTACAAACCTCAAATTGACTGCTCCAAGCCTTCAGATATTTGATGTAAGGCAACAACCGCTCTTTTTTTACTAACCATTCACCCATATTTGGTAGACTACTAATAATGAATCTCCAAATACTTATATAGTCTTTGCTCTTATAGCTAATAAGGCTTCTAATCTAAAAATATAGGTTTTATACTTAACTTCATTATTCATTGTTTTGTACCTTAACTTCTTAGCTAAGGCAACTTCTCTCCCTCTGAAGTCACTATAATCATTCTTACTCTAGCACCCTTATTGTTCACAACTTTATCAAGTATATTCGCCAACTCTAAACTATTATGGTTGCAATATCTTCATCAGAAAACTTATAAACTACCTTATCCCATTTTAGTGGTTAATTAGCTAGGAATTCTATAATAACTCTTCATTTGAAGGTTTTTCTAGTGATATACTCAATGTCAAACTACTGTAAGAGGATTAACCACCTGTCCCTTATTCCTAGCAAAGAAGGTGCTTCTTAAAGGTATCTAATAGGGTTTTGCTTAGTCACTGCTTGCACTTTGAAAGAATTGAAGTTATGCCTCAACTTTTTTGAAGCCCAAATGACTACTAAATAGATATGCTTCACCTCTATATACTTATCCTCATATGGTTGGAACTTATTGCTGAGGTAGTAGACTACATATTGAATCCGAAAGTCATCATCATGAGACATCATAGCTCCTATTAAGCTATCTTCTGTGCCTAAATACAAAATCAAAGGCTTACTTGATTGCAGAGATCTTAACAATAGTAGATGCAAAAGGTGCTATTTAATTTTGTCGAATGTCTTTTGACACTCCTCATTCCATACCTTTGGCTGGTCCTTTCCAAGTAGCTTAAAAATTGGCTTGGAAATTGAAGTCAGTTTATCAATGAACCTACCGATGTATTAAAGCCTGCCCAGGAATCCTCTAACCTCCTTCTCCTTCTACGGAATAAGCATTTCCTTATTAGGATTTATCTCTATCCCCCTTTGGCTCAGCACATGTCCTAGTAGTTTACCTGAAGTGACCTCAAATATATACTTTTTTGAGTTAAGGTAAAGATTATACTTATCAATCCTTTGGAAAAATTTCTCCAATGCCTCAAAATGGCCTTTTTGGGTAGTTGAATTGTTCATTATATCATCCATATACACTTCTACCTTCTTATGGATCAAGTTATCTAAAATACTAGTTGCCATCCTTTGATAGGTGGCACCTGTGTTTTTGAGTCCAAATGGCATAAATTGATAGGGGGAGTGGGAATTGTACACTTCTACCTTCTTATGGATCAAGTACCCCATTGGATGATGAAAGCTATTTTAATCCTATCTATAATCTTGTTTAGAATCTAATTGTACCCGACTTACCCATCCATAAAATTATACATAGCATAAGTTACAACATTCTACACTAGGACATCTAAAAGGGGGAGTGGGAAGTCATCCTTGGGACAAGCTTTATTTAGATCCCTATAGTCCATGCAAACTCTTACCCTTTTATCTTTCTTAGCCATAAGGACAACATTTGTTAACCAAGTTAGGTACTGAACCTTTACCAAGAACTCGGCCTCTATTTGCTTTCTCACTTCCTTTTTGACCTTTTCAACCCACTCTAGCCTAAGTTTTCTAAGCTTCTACTTGACTAGTTAGTACCCTTGATAGGTAGGGATTATATGTTTAGCTATCTCTCAGTCAATTTTCAGTATGTCTTTATAGGTCCAAGCAAACAATCTTTTACATTTTTAATAATCTTTCAAATTTTTCTTTCTCTTTAGAAGTTATGTCTAATGCTAGTAAGATTTATTTTGGATCTTCTTTTGTACTATGATTAAATGAACATGTATTAGTTGAATTGATGTCAAATATGAATGATTTATGATCATGATTATGCATATTGAAATTAGAAAAAAAACTATCACACAAACAAGCAAAATTTTTCATATTATTAATATAATTAAAAGAAAATTCATTGTTCTTTTCAAAAAGTTCAGGAACATAAACCATGTCTATATAAGCATTGTTATCTTCAGTTTCCTTTATGGTTATAAATTTCTTTCGAACTTCCTCTTTTGGTTTAGGTAGTGCTTCAGCTTCTATCATTTTCTTTGCCCTTGGCATGTATAGCAAGCAATTTCTAGATTACAATATCTTTTGGGACTTCTCGATCCTAAGTTGAGTGATGTAATAGGATCTCCTAATCCCAAAAGTTGTCTACTAACTTGATAACACCTTTTTCCCAATCAAACACATCATTGAACAACTCAAAACTAGGTATAATCTTATTCTCCACCAAATAAGGCTTATTCTCTCCACAGTAAAGGTAGACTCTTGAGGTTGGTAAAAAATTCTTATAGATATGATGGACTTAACCCGCTATCCCTTTCTCCTTGCTTTTCTTTTATGAACTTGTATAGCCTAACCCTTTTATGTCTTTTTGGCCTTTGGTAGTGATTTAAGTTTGAGGTGGTCCTTATGAGTTCTTACCTAATTCGGCTCTAGGTAAGAAGTAAATTTTTTTCATCATGTTTATCACCTATGCGCTATCAACTATACCACCCCCATTCTCATCATCACTAATCATAGACACATGGAATCCACTAAATGGCCACATAGCAATCATAAGTACAGATAACTGATTCTCTTTGGTAGCCTTAGTGGTGACCACCTGACCATCATATGGTATATTGATCATCTGATGCAACATAAAGGGCACTCTTTCTAAATTATGGAACTATGTCTCCTAAATAGTACTGAGAAATTAGTAGGGATAGGCATTACTATAAACTCAACCTCAATTTAACCCAACCCCATCTTTACCACGGCCTTGAAGGTCCCCACAACCTATTTCTTTAAGTTATCATAAGTAGATATGGTAAAGTTATACTTATTCAACATGCTCTCATTCAACCCAAATGCAATAATTCTACTGGTGGGTACACATTAATTGAAGACCCATCATCTACCATCACACAAGCAGTATGTTTGCCATTCACCTAGGCCTTGATAAAAAGAGGGCAATTATTGTTCCTACCTTTAACGGGTAGGTTTGTATTTGAGTACATCACATTATCTTCGATTTCTCCCTTTACCAAGTCTAACAGCTCAAATAGCAAAATTATGGTGGCCACAGTAGACTTGCATAAAGCCTCAACTAGCTTTTGCCTATGTGATGAAGAATACCTAAATAATTCCTAAACAAAAATCTACATCTTATTTAGCTACTTAATTATCTAATTCTCTTTAACCTTCTTTTCTGCAGGTATAGTAGTTCGAGTTGGCTATTTCTCAACCTCAGGCTGTAAGGCTTTGACATATACCCTAATAGTTATCGAGTATTTATGGGATGTATTAGGAATAAAAATATCAAGAGGTGAGTATTGGGAGTGTAGCAAAGGACCCAAATGGAATTAATTTAAAAGAAAAAAGGACAATATGGTTATTTTACATTATAGCCCACATATGTCTAATTAAGAGGAAATGTAAAATATGGGCTTAATTGAAACAGAAGAGAGAAATATTTGAGGTATACATAAGAATTAAAAGAAGAATAAGGAGTAGAATGCAATGTAAATTGGTCAACCAATGGACTCGCAAGGAGAAGACACCTAATGGATTCTAGAGTAATGTAGAGAGTTGAGTTGTGAAGATAAAGATATATTTTCCATATAATTTAAGTGAAGTGGCCAAACAACTCAAAGGAGAAAAATCACAAAATTTTCATTGAAAATACTCTATATTTTCCTACACAAAAATCACTTATTCAAGTTGTAAATTGGAGATAAGAGAGAAAGTTTATGTTTAGGTGTTTTAAGGTAAGATTTCTCCTTTACTTCTTTTCTCTTTCTTGCTTCACATATGGAGAATTAGAATGGATATAAAGATTAAATATTTACATGTCTAATCTATTGTATTAGAAGGAGAAAACAACAAAATGAAGGAGAAGGTGGTAGGAAGAAGCATAAATGGCTAAATAAGGTATGGGAACACCTATACCTATGCATATATGTATTTAATTCTATAAAATCCATTTAGATGATGTTTTAGAGGTTCTAATAAATTGATAACCTAAATATAATTCTTAAAGGGACAAAGGAATTAAAATAGGAAAGTTATCTTCAAAATAAGAAAAATTCATACTAGGATTCATTGGACCTACTCACACTATTTTGACTATAAAATGAGTTATAGAGCATCAAATTATATGATTATAGTTGGGTTCGAAACTAGACCCATATATCTAGATTTTGTATGATGAAGTCAAAGTCTGAATCTCCTTTTAAGATGATGAAAATTGTGCTTAAACTTTGATTATGTTTACTGCCCTATCTTTAGGATCAGTCTGTCTTATTTAGTGAATATCTAAAGATTTATAGGTATAAATACAGTAATTTTAATGTTTTAAAAACTAAATAATAGGGGAACCAACTTTATAGAAGGTGACTTTAGTTGAAAATATTGTTTTATAGGTTTAAAAGAGCATAATAACTTGACTTGAAAATCTACCTTCAGAATTTTTAGGGTAGAATAGACCTCACGATTAAGACCAATTTGGTAACCAACATGAGCCAATCCAGAACCAAAATTTACCCATCTCTTGGTCATTACAAATTAGTGGCCACCATAACCCTTTCCTATTTCCTCCTAAACTAGATTTTTAGGCTCCAAATTGTTACCTAAGTTTACCTAAACCATCCTAAAAATTTTTAAAGCATTCTAAACATAAAAATAAAGATAATTTGTGACATTAAATATATGAGTATCATATTGTGATATAAGAACAAATTTAAAACATATTTTATATGTATGTTCATATAAGTGAAGTTATATAATGATAGTTATGCAATTGTAATTATGGTTATACAGTGATGGTTGAATTAAACTATTGTAATTGTTTTGAACATTTCCATCATAATTATGCAATGTGATGAATTGGATATAATAAGTGAAATGATATTATCATAAGTTATTTAGAATGATAGTGTGTGTGCAAATGAGATGTAATATACATTATTCGTATGAAAGTTAATATACAAAATAATTGAAACCAGGAAATGTTAGAGTAGGTCCTTATAGAAAATATATATATATATATATATATATATATATATATATATATATATATATATATATATATATATATATATATATATATATATATATATATATAAGATGTAATTAGATTACAAAGTATATAGAATATAAATGTATGGGCATAAGTACCATTTATAAACATGTATGATATATGTTAAAGTTAGAATGAGAGTGTATAAGAATGAAAGTGTATATAGATGTGATTAGTTATTGGTTATATCATTTTAATTAAAAGTGTTTGATATGTTAATCAATTTGATCAAGTTGTGAGGTGCTCAAGTATAAGCATGCGTAAAATGTGCACAAAGTGAATTATGTAGATATGCATACATTAATGCATGCTAATTTCTATATGATTATAATAGATATAAGTATGAATGTGTATGCATGAATATATATATGCATAACATTATGCATTTAAACATATACTTGTGATAGAGATAATAATACACTTGTTTATAAGAGAGAAAAGTAAAATAAATTAAAGAAAAGGATTTACAATTACCTACATCTATGACTAGGTTGTGGATATATAGGCATGCCTATAAGGGTAAATTGCATCTACCCATGTTTGACCCCATTTGGGTCCCTATACTTTGACCCTATTTGGATCCGCTTGACCAATCTATAGTACAGATTTGACCTCATTTGGATCTATAGTTTGATACCTTCGAGTATCTTTTTGTACCTTTAGGTACTTTAGTATAGCGCATATTCACACCTTTAGAGAATGGTACATGCTTATTATGAGATATAAGAAAAGCAATATGAAAAGCATTTTAATGGAAATGATATGATATACTATGACCTGATTCAAATCTAACTTTATATAAGCTTGATAAGTGTGAATTATATATTATTTTTAGTATGTTTTAAGTGTTTTTATCTAGTTAATTTGGTTTAATTTTGGTTAAATTTTAGTTTAAATATTGATTTGTGTATTTTAGAGGTTAATTTAAAGTTTTGGTGTTTTCAGGTTTAATTTAAAAGAAAAAAGGATTCAATTGCACAACAGCGAGAATATTTGAGCTAAAACTATGAATTTAGCAAAGTTATGTTAACAAATATATGTGAAGTCCAGTGAGAACTCAAGTGGTCGTGCTTTTGGAAGATTGTTTTCGTGTTTGGCTGTGTGTCCATTTCTTCTTAAGTGGCCGTGTGTCTCTAAAGAACAAATCACTGAGTGACCGTGCATTGAAGTTTTAGAAGGATGAGTGGCTGAGTGTTTTATGGGTTAGACATTCAAGTGGTTGTGCATCTCCCCACAAAATAATCCATGCAACGTAGTGCATGGAAAGACAAAATTTGCTGCTTGTCGTGCACCCGTATAAGAAAGGATGCATCTCAACAAAGAGGATTTTACTTGGCCGTGTAATTTAGACTCCAATGTTGCAAAAGATTTGAAGGATTTCCTGATTAAGAAGAATTCTTTTCCTACTTTAATTTAGGAAGTTCAGAAGGATTCTACAACATGTTTTGCCTATAAATAGAAGGTTGAAGCATAAAAAAGGGGGAATCAATCAACAATTATCAAGAGTTCAATAGTTTTTAGTTTTACGTCATTTTTTTATTTTCTCTTTCTTTATTGTTTTCTTAAAGCTTTGTTTTATTTTTTAAACATGAGTAGCAAGTAGTTTTTTTAACTTTTGCTAAAGGATAATTGAATCCTTAACTTTTATTGTTATAAGTTAAGCTTTTGCTTAATTTTAATGCAAGTTTTGACTATTTCTCAGTTCTAAAGCATAGTCTTATCATTATTTAGCTAAAGTTTTGTTATTAACTTATTTAATTATTAGTTAATAATTGACTTTTAGTTTGATCATTGATATGCATGTTCTTAGGTTAAATTACTTAGGTTAATGCATGATTATATTCTTCATTAGATATAGTTTTGTGTTAATTAAGGTAAGTTAAGATTAAGAAAGGTGTAACTAAGAATAGATGAAAGATAAATTTACTTGAAAAAGAATTTAATAGACATCTAGGAGATTTAATTTAGATATTTATACTAAGTGTTAGATTGTTCTTAATAAGAGAATTTTAATGCTTGGAATGATAATCTTAAATTAAGTTATCTGGTTTTATTTATTATAATTTTTCATAATCACTTGTGTTTCTTTTTTAATTAAGTCATAATAATATTAGTTAAGGTGGACAGTCCTTTAGTGAAAGTTGCTTTTAAATATCGATTTCTTATCTCATTTAATTATTTCCTTTTATTTCAAATTACTTTCAACCTTCAACATCACAAAATTTGGGATTTCTTTTCTGTCTTTGCACACAAATTCTATTTTAAAATTCAAATCATTCACACAAACACAGGTTTCATTTGGGTTCGATATTAGAAGGTCATAATTATATTTTCCTATATTACTAACTAATCTAGTATGCTTGCTAGATACCAGTCAAGTTTTTGGCACCATTGCTAGGGAAACATTAGCCTTTTTTTATTTTAATTTTAAAGTGGATTTTTGTGTGTTTCTCTTCTCTTCTTCATCTATTTTTTGATTTTTGTTATAATTTCTTTCAGGTACTATTGGTTTATGGTGAGAAACACCCCTATACTCCCTATAGACCCTGAGATTGAAAGGATATTCTATAGGATTAGAAGGCTAAGAGGCAATATGAACGACCTAGAAATAGAAACACCTATGAATGATCCACCAACACCTAGGATTGAAGAGCAAGATGTACCAAATCAAGCTCCCGATAATGAGTTTAAACCTAGGACCATTAGAGATTATGCTATTCCTAGGTGGAATAAAGAACGTAGAACCATTAGGATTCCTCACCACCAGCCATTTGAGATTAAACCCACTACCATCACAATGGTACAAAGAAACCAATTTTTTAGCTCAGACATAGAGGATCATGCACAATACTTAGATATGTTCTTAGAAGTTAGTGACACTGTACAAATTCCAAATGTATTGACTGATGCAATTAGAATTAAACTTTATTTATTTACCCTCAAAGGAAAAGCTAGGGATTGGCTACAAATGCAACCTAATCAATCCATTCATTCTTGGCAGCAAATTCAAGAAAAATTCATGTGAAAAATTTTCCCACTCACTAAGACAACTTTTATTAGAAAAGAAATTAATGCTTTCTAGCAATTTTATGAGGAGCCATATCATGAATCATAGGAAAGATTTAAGAGACTTTTAAAAAGCTTTCCACATCATGAATTTCCTGTTTATCAACTAATGCATATTTCAATGCAGGTGCTAATCAATCAATAATATCTTTGTTAGATGCAACTTCAAATGGTAGTTTCATGAACCAAGTTTCTGAAGAAGCATTCCTGCTTCTTGATGAGATGGCTACCAATGATGCTCAATAGGCAACCTCTAGAGTAGCACAAAGGAAACAGAAAGTTCATAATATAGATGAAATAGCCATGTTAAAAGCTCAAATGGAATTAATGAGAAAAGAGCATTTAAGAGAAATAAATGAGCTTAATGTTAAAAATGTTTCCATATTATCTAATAAAAGTGATACTTATGCAGGAATTCAAGGGTCACCTAAAATGAAGAATGGTGAAGGAATGGTAGAAGAAGTGAATGCCTTGAACCCCTATAGTAAAACCTATAACTCGGGATGGAGAAACCATCCAAATTTTTCATGGAGGGAAGGTAATCAAGCAACTACTTCAAACCCTCACCCCAGACCTCTTTTTAACCATAATCAACCTACAAATAATCACCCTTCATATCAAAATAAAGCTCAAACACATTACCCAACTACATACCCATCACAATCATATCATTAACCACTAGAATTTCAAAAGTCTCAACCTCCACGTCCACAAGAGAAGAAATCAAACTTAGAAGAGGTAATTGCAAATCTTATGGCCTCCAAAAATTTGATCTTAGCCAATCAAGATGCTAGATGGAAATCACAAGACATTTGGATGAGGAATCAAGAGGCATCCATTAAGAATATAAAAAACCAAATGGGGTAACTTGCTAACTCATTATCCAACCAGACTCAAGGAATATTTCCATCCAACGTCGACCGCAATCCAAAAGGAGAAAGCTAAATAAATCACCTTAAGACGTGGAAAGGAGTTAGAAAAGACTGAAATTGGTAAGAATTCCCCTTTAAGGATGGAACCAACAATAGAGGTAAGTATTCCTAATTCTAAAAATATTGAGAAGGTGCCTCATACGGTTGAGAAGGGTAAAGGTAAGGAAAAACTTATTTCTACTATGCTCGATGAATCTCAATTACCTTTTCCTATTCTAGCTAGAAAAGAGAAGTAAAATGAACAATTAACGAGATTTTTAGACATGTTTAAAAAGCTAAATATAAATTTACCATTTGCTGAAGCTTTGTTACACATGCCTAAATATGCTAAATTCATGAAAGAACTTTGCACTAATAAAAAGAAGCTAAAAGGAATAGGAACGGTTCAATTATCCAATAATTGTACTGCTATATTAATGAAAAAAACTCCTAAAAAATTAAAAGATCTTGGTAGTTTTACATTACCTTGTGAATTAGAAGGGAATTTTGTTGGACATGCTTTGTGTGATTTGGGTGCTAGTATTAACTTGATGCCTTATTCAATTTGCAGAAAATTGAACTTAGAAGATCTTAAAGAAACCTGAATGACACTTTAATTGGTGAATAGATTAGTGAAGAAATTGAAGGGTATTATTGAGGATTTATTGGTAAAAGTAGGAAATTTCATCTTCCCAGTAGATTTTGTAGTAATGGATATAGAGGAGGATAAAAAAAAGTGCCATTGATCGTAGGTAGACCAATTTTGAACATAGCAAGAGTTCTAATTGATGTTCATGAACAAATGGTCACCTTGAGATTCAATGAGGAAGAAATGGTCTTCAACATAAATAAGGTTTTAAAATATCCCTCTTATGACTTTGAAAAATCCATTTATTTTGTTGATGGTGTTTAAGAGTGTGTTAACACAAAGTAAGAGGAAATCATTCTAGATGATGAGCTTCAAAAATGTTTGATGCATCCAAGGAAAATAAAGGAATTGGAAGCAAAGGAAAATGAGTTGAGACATGATTTGGAAAAAGAGAACAATGAAAATGAAAAAATGGAGGATGAACCGTCTCCTCCTAAGGGAGAAAATTCTGAACTTAAAACACTTTCATCTAATTTAAAATATGTATTTTTAAAGGATAATGCAGAACTAGTAATTATTTCATCTTTATTGATAGGTTTGAAAGAAAAGATGTTCATTGAAGTACTCAAAAAACATAAAGGAGCAATTGAAGAGTTTAATTAATTATGATCAAATAAAATTGTCCGCGAAACTTTTGAGAAATGTTCTGCAAAATTGGATCTAATTGTAATAATGTATTTTATGATTAATTATTATTATCATCTTATAAGTGTTATAAGACTACTATAAGTGTTATAGGACTAATATAATAATTAATAGGTCCATTGGAGAAATTATAAAGGGCCAAAGGAATGAAGAAGTTGGAGGAAGCCCTTCAGAAGAGGGCCACACGGCAACTCCATACAGAAGGGCTTAGAGGGCTTTTTCTTGGACCAAATTAATTTATATATGTTACATAAGTGTTATGGAACTCACGTATTTAATTTGGTTGGATTTGGAATCCATTTGGGTATTTAAATTCAATTAGATGCACAAAGGGCCTAGTTTGTGGATTTTGTGCATAGACTTTTATGAAAAGGATTAAATTGGATTTACTTAAGCCCAAATCATTATAATTAATTCCAGAGGCC
Source organism: Excoecaria agallocha (assembly GCA_037975025.1). Classification (NCBI taxonomy): domain Eukaryota; kingdom Viridiplantae; phylum Streptophyta; class Magnoliopsida; order Malpighiales; family Euphorbiaceae; genus Excoecaria; species Excoecaria agallocha. Next base: position 50,849 of record JBBPFJ010000443.1, read on the forward strand.
CAATTAATAATTCTCCAGCAATTTTAAAGAGCCCAATCTCATTAAGGAGTTGGAATTTTAACCTAACTATAAAAGGCCAACTAATGAGAATTAGGGTTAAGTGATTAAAACAAAAGGAAAGTCTTTTTCTCTATTCTCTCTCTCCTTTTTGCGCCAACTCCAAGCTAGCTTCTTGGAATTTCAGCCAGCCCTAGTTGAACACCAATTTTTTGGTTCAATTTACCCCTCTCTAGTGTGGATTACTCATTGGAGGTGTTCGATTTTGGACACTGTGGTTTGCGACAACCCGGTGCGAAGTAAAATCAACTATTCAACAAAAATCAAAGGTGATTTTTCTTATTCTCATATAGTTATATTGTGTATTCATGGCAAGATCAGATCTAATGGTTAAAAAATTTTAAAATTCCGCTCATGTATGTGATGCATGTAACCGTTAAATTCCAACATTGGTTGAGAGCTAAGGTTTTGCCATGGATATACAATTCTATATTTTTCTGCAGAATAAGTTTTGTTTTGTTTTGAATTATTTATTTCATGAACTTTAAAATATTAGATTTGATTGTTCATGAATGAGAAATATTGATTTCTGGTTGTATGTGTGATCAAATAAATTTGGTGGAAACAAAAACGAAATTTTTGAATGATTGTGATTAGGGTTTGGCGTGAAACCCTAGGTGATGTAGGGGCTGTTCTAATTTAATTTCTTATGGATCCATTTAAAAATCATTTATATGATATTTTATGTGTTTAATATGTGATATTAAGCCGTAGGATCGAATGGAATTAAAATCGAACAAGTTTTGCATGAAAACTAGTTTAGTCGAAAAGTTCGATAAATTGGTGTTCTTCGTGTGTTCTTGATGTGTTCTTGGTTAGAACGACTTATGATCTTCTAAATATGATATATATGATATATTAAAGTGTTTTTAATTAATTGGATTAATTAAAATGGGCCTTAAATTAATTTGATTAATTTTAATTTATTAAAACCACTTAATGGGCTTAATTATGTTTACGGACTTGGTTTAAATTAATGAATTACTTGGTGGGCCTAAGGAGCTGATTTAAATTAAACACTATAAACATTAATTAAGTTTATTAATGTGTTTTAAGGGCTGGAGTGGGCTTGGCTCATTCCAAAAGGCCCAAATGGTCCAAAAGACACAAAACTAGTTTGTGTGTAAACACAGTTAGGGTTTTTCTTCTGTGGGTTTCGGCCTACATTTGTTTTAAGCCCAAAATTGATTCTTTTAATTATTTAATATGATTAATTAATTAAATAATCAATTTATAATTAATTAATAATCAATTGGATTGATTATTAAGACAAGAACACATGCATGCAAAAAGGTTTCCTAAAATGAAAGTTTTCAAAATGAAAAAAGTTTCCTAATTTGATCACATCATTAAAATAACTCAAAATATAGTTTCAAAGGTTGAAACAAAGTTAGTAATCCATTTCTTTATGCATTAGAGAGGCATATAAGGGTGTATGATTGGCATGATGGTTAGTTATGGACAAAGCCCAATGTGATTGAGCATAATGCATGTTTTGGCCTAATGAGGACTTTCATGTCCCGGCCACTTGTTTTTGGTTTGTATTTCATTTCAAATTGTAATATGTAATTAGATTACTTAGATTAGAATTAGAAATAGAGATGGAGACCAATATCAAGCAGCAAGATGGGCCAGATGGAGATCAATATCAAGTGACTCGAATTTGGAACTGTTGACAGCACTTTTTCAGTGGACAGTTTGCAGTATTTTATGCATAATTAATTTTGTAGAGGTCAAAATGCTATGAATCGAAATTATAATGAAACTAGACTTAAATTTCTACAATATATATGGAGAAATCATGATTTGTTTGTGCCTCTAAATATGTCAAAAAGTAACCTAAATTTGGGACTGTTGACAGCATTATTTTCAGGAACAGTTCTCAATGTTTTTGTAATATTTTAAAAAGTAAAAATGATATTGATGTTATTTTTAATGTTCCTGAAACTAGAAACATAATGAATCATGATTTTAAAAGATAATTTCGACCACAAATGTCTTTAGATATGACATAAATAGGTTTTAAAATGAACTTAAAATTCTGTCTCTATGCAGAATTGTTATTTGAGTTTGCCAAGAACCATTTTAAATATCTCTGGAGTATTTTTGTATTATAGCAGCGCATAAAGGGAACTAAATGTATAAACTATATAATAATATATAAATGTAAAGTATTAGGCATGATTATGTGATGAAGAATGTGTATGGTGATTGCAATGTTTAGGTGAGTTATTATTTACCTACTTGAAATAATATGAATATAACGCTATATAAGGATTATATATTATGCCTCTATGCTCATGCCAAAAGTAAAATTACAATGACAATAAAATAGAAAGTATTGCTATATGAAAAGAAAATAATGGATAAAGCATGGTTAGATGGAAGTACGTTAATTAGCGATAATTGAGCAAAGAGCATGATTGCAATTGTTTATATTTGATGAGATGGTGTATACATGTATGTCCACTAATAAAGGTATAACTTTTAATTGATTACTTACATGAGCAAATTGTATAAATTGTCTTATGAATTATGCATATATGTTGATGCACTAGAGAAGATATATATTTGTATATAATGCACAAGAGCAAAAAGTATAATATAGATACAACTATATTATACGAAATAGTTACATGATTGAAAAAGATTTCAAATACAGAATAGTAATATCCAATAGTGAGCATGTTCAAAGGTTTACATAAAGTTACACATGAGCATGTATATGAGTACATTGTTCGTTGTTACACAAGAGTATACATGTGCATATAAGAATATGAATGAATAAAGAAAAGATATCGTAAAGAGATTTTACTGCCTGCATTGAGTCTAGGAAGTGGATAGATAGGCATGCCTATAAGGATACTTTGCAGTTGTTTCTGAACATTAGACCTATTTAGGTCCACTTGAATTTAAAAGTATAGTGACCCTGTTTGGGTTTAAAAGTTAAAGTTAATTTAACAACCCTCGTGTGGGTTGTAGCCGACCCCGTTTGGGTCCGTATGACCGGTCCATGTTATTTGATTGACCCATTTGGGTCCATGTTATTTGTTTGATCCTGTTTGGGTCCACCGATTTATCATACAGTTTTATCCCTATAAGGGATCATCGTTTAATACCTCCGGGTATCTCTTTGGTGCCTTCGGGTGACCTAGTACCTTCGGGTACCATTGTATAACTGTTATCCACCTCTTTAGAATAGTGCAGGCTTTATTGTCAAAGGTTAAGAAAAGTTTAATAAGGCACGCAAATTCTTAATTGACTTTATACTATTCTACATATGAAATTCCTTTTATTGCACATAAAACTCACATCTAAAAGAATGTGCAATAGTATATGTATCTATACTGCTAGTATCCTAAATACATGCTAATCGTTAATTGATGAATTTGCATTATATTAGTATTTTGATTAAATTGATCATATATATATATATGCCTTTGTGATCATAAACTTTATTTCTATATGTATGCCAATACATGATTGATGAAGGAATTTTTATTAAGTCCAAGAGTATTATAAAAGTCTAATGTGCGCAACAATTTTATAAGTGCATATTCATAGTGTACATTAAAGATTATGAAGGTTAGATAGTAACAACCATTGTTTTGAAATATTTTTCTTATGATTATATATATGTGTTCACATTGTTGCATGTACACATTCTTTAACGTGTATTTGCTATTTATGATAATGATATATAAGTGTTATGTTTAGTTGAAAGGCTTATTTTTATGATACATCTAATATGTTATAACATGAATAACTTGTGGAATATAAAATAAGCCTATAGCAATATAATAATCTCATAGTAATTGGAAGTGTGGATTTGTTATTTAATTCTAATGTGTATATATCAAAGACATGTTAAATAGATGAAAAGATAATAGATATTTATGCTTTTATGGTTTAGTATCAATTCAGAAACTAGACACATGATAATTAGTTGAATTTAAAGCTATAGAACATTAGAGCTTACATGGTTATATATGTTGATTAAAGCATCAATGCAAATTTTATTGTTGAACTTTATGATTTTCGTAATATGAATTAACTGCTGCATTTTGTTTATTTCTTGAAACAAAGCTTTGTTATATTTGAGGCATGTTGTGTGCTTGTTGACGATCACTGTGAGTGGTCGTTTATCATGATTTAGTTCCCTACTAAGCTTTATAGCTTAGCACGGGTGTTTCATCCGTGTAGGATGTTGGGGTGATATCTGCAGCAGGATGGCCAACTCAAGTCAACGAGAGAGACATTTATAGACTTTTATTTTGGCTCTTTGTATATAGTAAAGATTATAGGATAGTGGTATTGGTGATATTATATGTAAAAATGTTAAACAATTGTTGTATTTTGTAAAGAGACTCTAACGTACACTGAAAAGTTTTTAAAAGTATAACACTCTTATGTATTAAGTTTGATTATATGTTCTAGGTGTAGTTGGTATATGTTTATGTTGCACAGTAATACATGTGTAATGAGATGGATAAAGTGATATGTATAGATTATAGGATAAGGGTGCTACAAAGCTGATGCTTCTACTTCAGGTATTCATATGATTGAAATTAATACTTATTCTATTGCTTCAAAACAATCTTGGGTATTAGATACCGGATGTGGATCTCATTTATGTAATGATCTACAGGGGCTTAGAAGCTTTAGAAGAGTTGGAAAGGCAGAGATATTTTTGCAGTCAGCTACTGGACAGAACATCTCTACAACAGTTGTAGGGACTTACTATTTGCCTCTTCCTAGTGGATTAGTACTGGAATTAAATAATTGTTATTATGTTCCAGCTTTGTCCAAAAGTATTATTTCTTTCAGTTGTTTGATGAACGATTATGATATTTCTTTAAAGGACAAATGTTGTTACAGTTTTAAGAACAATATATTTTATGCAAAAGCTATCATTAAGAATGGTATATTTGTTATTGATTTAATTAAAGAAGTACATAATGTGGATACCAAGAGAATGAAACATGATAATCTAAATACCTCATACTTATGGCATTGTCGTTTAGGCCACATAAATGAAAAACGCATGACCAAATTGCACAAGTTAGGTGATTTGGGATCATTTGATTATGAATCATTTGATACATGCGAATCTTATTTATTGGGAAAAATGACAAAAGCTCCCTTTATTGGTAAAGAAGAACGAGCTAAAATGGTTTTGGACTTAATACATTCAGATGTATGTGGTCCAATGACTACACATGCCAGAGGAGGTTACTCCTACTTCATTACTTTCATAGATGATTATTCCAGGTTTGGATACATCTATCTAATGAAATATAAGTTTGAAGCATTTGAAAAGTTCAAAGAATTCAGAAATGAAGTAGAGAAACAACTTGGCAAAAGTATTAAAACACTTAGATCAGATCGAGGTGGAGAATACTTAAGTCAAGAGTTTCAGGATTATCTTAGAGATAATGGGATTTTATCTCAATGGACTCCTCCATATACACCACAACACAATGGTATATCTGAAAGGAGGAATCAAACACTATTAGATATGGTTCGATCAATGATGAGCCGAGCGGACTTGCCTAAGTCCTTTTGGGGATATGCACTAGAAACTGTTGTTTATGTGTTAAACAGAGTTCTTAGTAAATCGGTTGATGTTTCTCCATATGCGATGTGGAATAACAAGAAACCCACACTTTCTCATATGAAAGTATGGGGTTGTCCTTCTTATGCGAAGAGGACAATGTCAGACAAACTGGATGTTAAGTCTGACAAATGTTTATTTGTGGGATATCCAAAAGAAACGTTTGGATATTATTTCTATCATCGCTTAGAGCAAAAGGTGTTTGTTTCAAGGCATGCTGTCTTCTTAGAAAGAGAATTTCTCCTACGAGAGGACAGTGGGAGTAAAATTGAACTTGGTGAAGTTCAAAACCCACAAATAGAAGATGATCAACCGATTGAACCCTAAACTGAATTTCATAATAATGAGATTATAGTTGAACCTAATTATATACAAAATCCTAAAAGATCTACTAGGATGCATTCTATCCCTGTGAGATATGGATTTCACGTTCATTCGGATAGAGGCATAACTGTAGTAGAGGACAATGAGCTTACAAGCTATCAAGAAGTTTTGAACAGTTCAGAACTTGATTTATGGCTTAAGGCTATGCAGTCTGAAATGGACTCCATGTATGAGAACAAAGTATGGACTTTAACTCAACCACCTGAAGGGATAAAACCCATAGGGTGCAAATGGGTCTTCAAAAAGAAGACTGACATGAAAGGTAATATAGTTACCTATAAAGCTCGCTTAGTAGCAAAAGGTTATCATCAAAAAGAAGGTATTGACTATGACGAAAATTTTTCTCCTGTAGCGATGCTTAAGTCTATAAGAATACTTTTAGCCATTGCAGCTCATTATGATTATGAGATTTGGCAAATGGATGTGAAGACAGCTTTTCTTAATGGAAATCTTACCGAGGATGTGTATATGACACAACCAGAAGGATTCACATCAGGAAATGGCGAAAAGGTATGCAAGCTTCAAAGATCCATTTATGGATTGAAGTAAGCCTCTAGGAGCTGGAACATACAATTCAATGAGACAATCAAAGAGTTTGGTTTCTCACAGAATGAAGATGAACCTTGTGTGTATAAAAGGGTCAGTAGGAGTGCAATTGTCTTCCTAGTTCTATATGTAGATGACATATTGATCATGGGAAATGACATTTCTCTTCTCCAATCTGTTAAAATATGGTTATCCAAGCAATTCTCAATGAAAGACCTTGGAGAAGCATCCTATATTCTGGGAATAAGGATCTATAGAGATAGATCCAATAGGTTGCTAGGTCTTTTTCAGAGTACATATATAGATAAAGTATTGAAGAGGTTCAATATAGATCTCTCTAAGAAAGGGTTTATACCCATGGTGCATAGGAAACACCTTTCTAAGTCTATGTGTCCACAGACACTAGATGATAGAGAGAGCATGAATAGAATACCGTATGCATCTGCAATTGGTTATATCATGTATGCTATGTTATGTACACGTCTAGATGTAGCATTTGCTTTGAGTGTCACAAGCAGATTCCAATCCAATTTTGGAGAGGAACACTAGGCAACTGTCAAGAATATTCTTAAGTACTTGAGAAGGACTAAGGATATATTCTTGGTATATGGAGAGGGCAGTTTGGAAGTAAATGGGTATACTGATGCTAGCTTCCAACCTGACAAAGATGATTGTAAATCACAATCTGGTTATGTGTTCATAATGGGAGGAGGAGCAGTTAGTTGGAAAAGTTCCAAAGAAGAAACAACTGCTGATTCCACGACGGAAGCTGAGTACATTGCTACTTCAGAAGCAGCCAAAGAAGCAGTCTGGATCAAAAAGTTCATAACCGAACTAGGAGTGGTGCCTAGCATTGTTGATCCGATTCCTTTATATTGTGACAACAATGGAGCCATTGCGCAAGCAAAGGAACCACGGTCTCATCAGCGATCCAAGCATGTTCTCAGACGTTACCATCTCATAAGGGAAATAGTGGCTAGAAATGATGTGAAAATAGAAAGGGTTCCCACAGATGACAATGTGGCGGATCCCCTCACTAAAGCACTTTCCCAGATTAAACATGATCACCATATAAAAAGCATGGGTCTGAGACATATGAGTGATTGGCTCTAGTGCAAGTGGGAGATTGTTAGAGAGTATGCCCTATAGCCCATGTAATAGGGATGTTTTTCATATGTATGAAATTTATATTCTTAATAAAAGGCATCATTCATTTATTAATGCTATGTTTGAATACATGAGTTTGTAAATCTTAAATTAATAAATGAAGTCCTAGATATTATAAACACAGTGCAAAGGCAATCATGAAGGTGTTCATGATGTGAGATGTCTATTGCATGCAAATGTGTTAATATCTACATATCCCTAGTCATAGAATTAACAAGATAGGATATTGTTAATCCGGACAGACTAGCACATAATATGCTTTTTAAATGGTTTAAGTAGTGGTTCTCATAACTGTGATTATGGAAGATAATCAAAGCTAACATATGGATGCTTGTTAGAAGAACAAGTTCATTGCAGACCTGCAAAGAGAATCCTCACATGGATATTAAATCTATGTCAGTGAGGAATCTCTTCATAGCGGTCGTGCAAGTATCCTTAGACTTGAGATCACTAAAGTTGTCTTAAGTAGCAAGTGGTATACTTTGACTCCATAACTGATTACTTCCAACTAGGAGTGAACATAGTTAGGAGATTGGGTATATCATGACCTACTTGAAGATAGTTGAGTGATTGACAAAGGATTCACCATCCCAGATTTAACAAGGGAAGTTATCTCGCATGATTCTATAATTGCCTTCTTCAAAGAATCTCTGGCCAGAGTAATATGCCGAGATGGATGGAGATCCATGAAGGGCATTTTAGTAACAATGGTTAAATTAATAGAACATACATAATTAGATTTATATGAGTTGATAGAAATCCATACTCATAATCTAATTGAGATAAGAGTGGTGAAAGGAGTAATTGCACAGTAACTGTTTCTATGGAAGGGTACAGTCAAACCACATGACTTTCCTGACATTTGGGTAGTCATGATGCCTAGCTAGAGGCCAATCATGACTTATATAATGATGTATCAAAAGTATCAATAGGGATTGATAAGTTGATTTAAAGGAGTTTAAATCATGTGAGTTTTGAATAGAACTCACAATTACATATTATACTGCCAACATGGACAGGAACCCAATAGGTCACACACATATAGAGAAAAGGGTAAAATGGTAAAATAACAAGGATAATAATATTTGATATTATTATGAAGGTAGAGAAGTGAATAAGATAATAATTAATTGAAGAGTTTAATTAATTATGATCAAATAAAATTGTCCGCGGAACTTTTGAGAAATGTTCTGCAAAATTAGACCTATTTGAAATAATGTATTTTATGATTAATTATTATTATCTTATAAGTGTTATAAGACTACTATAAGTGTTATAGGACTAATATAAGTGTTATAGGACTAATATAATAATTAATAGGTCCATTGGAGAAATTATAAAGGGCCAAAGGAATGAAGAAGTTGGAGGAAGCCCTCCAGAAGAGGGCCACACGCCAACTCCATACAGAAGGGCTTAGAGGGCTTTTTCTTGGACCAAATTAATTTATATATGTTACATAAGTGTCATGGAACTCACGTATTTAATTTGGTTGGATTTGGAATCCATTTGGGTATTTAAATTCAATTAGATGCACAAAGGGCCTAGTTTGTGGATTTTATGCATAGACTTTTATGAAAAGGATTAAATTGAATTTAATTAAGCCCAAATGATTATAATTAATTCCAGAGGCCCAATTAATAATTCTCCAGCAATTTTAAAGAGCCCAATCTCATTAAGTAGTTGGAATTTTAACCTAACTATAAAAGGCCAACTAATGAGAATTAGGGTTAAGTGATTAAAACAAAAGGAAAGTCTTTTTCTCTATTGTCTCTCTCCTTTTTGCGCCAACTCTAATCTAGCTTCTTGGAATTTTGGCCAGCCCTAGTTGAACACCAATTTGTTGGTTTAATTTACCCCTCTCTATTATGGATTACTCATTGGAAGTGTTCGATTTTGGACACTGTGGCTTGTGACAACCCGGTGCGAAGTAAAATCAACTGTTCAACAAAAATCAAAGGTGATTTTTCTTATTCTCATATAGTTATATTGTGTATTCATGGTGAGATCAGATCTAATGGTTAAAAAATTTTAAAATTCCGCTCATGTATGTGATGCATGTAACCGTTAAATTCCAATAGTTATTACAATAAAAAAATCCAAGAGATGGTCGTGAATATAAGGTAAACGGTCATCGGCTCAAACCGTATCAAGTTGGGCAATAGGAGGTTGCTGAGGCAACCATGGCTTTTCAGGACTACTAAAATACTGTTTGAATAGTTTAGCTGAGGACTCTTAAACTTAGAACATCATCACTCTTCTCTCTCTATTATCTTCAAGTTTATTTTTGATTTTTGAGTGTTTATGTGTGTTTTGGTAGTTTTGATTCATGAATTAAGTATAGGCATGGCTTTAAAGGTTTTTGAGATCATTGCTACTAATTTATGAGGTTTTTAAACAAATGAATTTCCAGTTAAGGGAGAAATATCAAGTTATAAGGGAAAAATATGAGCTTTATATAAAGCAAAGGATTTTGGAAATTGATTTCAGTATAAATTCAATAAAAAAAAATTTGAATGTAGCTATACACTCCCGTGCGTGTTTTTCCTTCCCCTGTGTGCCCATGCAAATTATCAAGCCTTCTTGCACCACCACGGGTTGCTTCTCCTCATACTTAGGCACACCTACGTATGAAAGGTCTACCTGGCAACAGCCTCTTGCACACCCGCACCTCCCTTCTCTTTGCCCACTTTGCGCTCGAGTGTGAGGAGTCTGCCTCACCCCATGCATGCTACGTGCCCACGTGAAACTCCTCTTTGCCTCTACGCTGCTTTGTACACCTCGCCCCATCCCCATGCATGCCCCGAGTGTGGCTCTACCTATGCCCATACATGGCTGCGTGTGAGGGTACTGCTTACCCTTTGAAATCCCCACATTTTTTTCATTCTTTTCTTTCTTACCTATTTTTTTCTTATGCCCCCACTCATCTCTCGCACTAATCGCCTCCACAGCCATGCACCACCACTCAACACCATAATTCTTCTCCGACCACTATTAGAGAGTATGCCCCAGAGCCCATGTAATAGGGATGTATTTCATATGTATGAATTCATATTCTTAATAAAAGACATCATTCATTTATTAATGCTATATTTAAATGCATGAGTTTGTAAATCTTAAATTAATAAATGAATTCCTTGATATTATAAACATAGTGCAAAGGCAATCATGAAAGTGTTCATTATATGAGATGTCTATTGCATGCAAATGTGTTAATATCTAAATATCCCTAGTCATAGAATTAATAAGATAGGACATTGTTAGAAGAACATGTTCATTGGAGACCTGCAAAGAGAATCCTCACATGGTTATTAAATCTTTGTCTGTGAGGAATCTCTTCATAGCTGTTGTGCAAGTATCCTTAGACTTAAGATCACCAAAGTTATCTTAAGTAGCAAGTGGTATACTTTGACTCCATAACTTATTACTTGCAACTGGGGGTGAACATAGTTAGGAATTGGGCATATCATGACCTACTTGAAGATAGTTGAGTTGTTAGTGTAAGCCCTAGCCCTAATGCATTGTTATAAAGCACTTAAGTTAATAAATGAGGCATTTGTTTTATTTATTGTATTCCTGTGCATATCAATTGATAGAACTATCCAATAATGTTGTTTCAGCTTAAGTTATCATGTGTGGGGCATATGGTTGTAAGACCTTGAAACAATTGAGAATTCATTCTAACTATCCCTAGTCAGTCATAGTTATAGGAATAACAAATGAATTAAGACTTGTATGCTTTCTCTGATAAGTTAAGTTCTATATTACGGATCATATGGTGATCGTACTTAATCTGGGAAAGTGCTTTAGTGAGGGGCTCCGCCACATTATCATCTGTGGGGACCCTTTCTATTTTCACATCATTTCTAGCTACTATTTCCCTTATGAGATGGTAGCATATGAGAACATACTTTAATTGCTGATGAGACCATGTCTCCTTTGCTTGCACAATGGCTCCATTGTTGTCACAATATAAAGGAATCAGATCAATAATGCTAGGCACCACTCCTAGTTCAGATATGAACTTTTTAATCCAGACTGCTTCTTTGGCTGCTTCTAAAGCAGTAATGTACTCAACTTTTGTCGTGGAATCAATAGTTATTTCTTCTTTAGAAATCTTCTAACTAACTTCCCCTCCTCCCATTATGAACACAAAACCAGACTGTGATTTACAATCATCTTTATATGATTGGAAGATGGCATTTGTATACCCATATACTTCCAAACTACCCTCCCCATATACCAAGAATATATCCTTAGTCCTCAAGTACTTAAGGATATTCTTGACAGCTGCCTAGTGTTCTCTCCAAAATTGGATTGGAATCTGCTTGTGACACTCAAAGAAAATGCTACATCTGGACGTGTACATAACATAGCATACATGATAGAACCAATTGCATATACATATGGTATTCTATTCATGCTCTCTCTATCCTCTAGTGTCTGCGAATACATAGACTTAGAAAGGTATTTCCCATACACCATGGGTATAAACCCTTCCTTAGAGAGATCCATATTAAATCTCTTCAATACTTTATCTATATATGTACTTTGAGAAAGAACTAGCAACCTATTGGATCTATCTCTATAGATCCTTATTCCTAGAATATAGGATGCTTTTCCAAGGTCTTTCATGGAGAATTACTTGGATAACCATATTTTAACAAATTGGAAAAGAGAAATGTTGTTTCCTATGATCAATATGTCATTCACATATAAAACTAGGAAGATATTTTCACTCCCACTGACCCTTTTATATACACAAGGTTCATCTTCATTCTGTGAGAAACCAAACTCTTTGATTGTCTCATTGAATCATATGTTCCAGCTTCTAGAGGCTTACTTCAATCTATAAATGGATATTTGAAGCTTACATACCTTTTCACCATTTCCTGATGTGAACCCTTCTGGTTGTGTCATATATAGATCCTTAGTTAGATTTCCATTTGGGAAAGCTATCTTCACATCCATTTGCCAAATCTCATAATCATAATGAGCTGCAGTGGATAAAAGTATTCTTATAGACTTAAGCATTGCGACAGGAGAAAATGTTTCATCACAGTCAATACCTTCTTTTTTGACGATAGCCTTTTGCTACTAAGCGAGCTTTATAGGTAACTATATTACCTTCCATGTCGATCTTCTTTTTGAAGACCCATTTGCACCCTATGGGTTTTTTCCCTTCAGGTGGTTGAGTTAAAGTCCATACTTTATTCTCGTACATGGAGTCCATTTCAGACTGCATAGCCTTAAGCCATAAATCACATTCTGAACTGTTCAAAACTTCTTGATAACTTGTAGGTTCATTGTCCTCTAATACAGTTATGCCTCTATCTGAATCAATGTGAAATCCATATCTCACAGGGATAGAACACATTCTAGTAGATCATCTAGGATTTTGTGTATAATTAGGTTCAACTATAATCTCATCATTATGAAATTTAGTCTCAGGTTCATTCGGTTGATCTACTTCTATATGTGGGTCTTGAACTTCACCAAGTTTAATTTTACTCCTACTATCCTCTCATATGAGAAATTCTCTTTCCAAGAAGACAACATGCCTTGAAACAAACACCTTTTGTTCTAAGGGATGGTAGAAATAATATCCAAATGTTTCTTTTGGATATCCCATAAATAAACATTTGTTAGACTTAACATCTAGTTTGTCTGACACTGTCCTCTTCACATAAACAGACAATCCCATACTTTCATATGAAAAAGTATGGGTTTCTTGTTATTCCACATCTCATATGGAGTAACATCAACCGATTTACTAGGAACTCTGTTTAACACATAAATAGTAGTTTCTAGTGCATATCCCTAAAAGGACTTAGGCAAGTCTGCTCGGCTCATCATGGATCGAACCATATCTAATAGTGTTCGATTTCTCCTCTCTGATACACCATTGTGTTGTGGTGTATATGGTGGAGTCCATTGAGATAAAATCCCATTATCTCTAAGATAATCTTGAAATTTTTGGCTTAAGTCCAAAACCATTTTAGCTCATTCTCCTTTACCAATAAAGGGAGCATTTGTCATTTTTCCCAATAAACAAGACTCACATGTATCAAATGATTCATGATCAAATGATCCTAAATCACCTGACTTGTGTAATTTGGTCATGTGTTTCTTATTTATATGGCCTAAACGACAGTGCCATAAATATAAGGTATTTAGATTATCTTGTTTCATTCTCTTGTTATCCACATTATGTACTTCTTTAATTAAATCAAGAACAAATATACCATTCTTAATGATAGCTTTTGCCTAAAACATATTGTTCTTAAAAATGTAACAACACTTGTCCTTTAAAGAAATGTCATAATCGCTCAATAAACAACTAAAAGAAATAATACTTTTGGATAAAGCTGGAACATAATAACAATTATTTAATTCCAGTATTAATCCACTTGGAATAGGCAAATGGTAAATCCCCACAACAGTTGTAGAGATATTTTGTCCAATAACTGATTGTAGACATATTTCTACCTTTCCAACTCTTCTAATGCTTTTAAGCCCCTGTAGATCATTACACAAATGAGATCCACATCCGATATCTAATACCCAAGATTATTTTGAAGCAATAGAATAAGTATTAATTTCAATCATATGAATACCTGAAGTAGAAGCATTAGCTTGCTTCTTCTCCTTGAGAGAATCTAGATAGGCCTTACAGTTACGCTTCAAATAACCATCCTTTCCACAATAGAAGCAATTTTTTTGGGATTCTCTTTCTTGGCAACCTTTTTCTTGGAGATCCCACAATTCTTTGGCTACGCCTTGGTTATCTTCTTCTTCTTCTTCTGCTTCTTGCCTTTAGCATAAGTGACAACCATGACACTTTTTGGATCTTTCTTGAAAGATCCATAAGCTATTTTGAGCATGTTGATTAACTCAGGAATGGTCACTTGGATCTTGTTCATGTTGAAGTTAAGCACAAAAGGTGCAAAACTTGGTGCCAACTAGTACAAGATTAAATCTATGTATAGATCATTATCCATTACATAGCCAAGTCTACTAAAATGCTCTATATACCCATACATCTTCAATGTATAAGTAGCAGCCGAAGTGACTTCCACCATTTTGCAGCTAAATAGAGCTCGAGCATCCATCATCTCATGTTGCTTTTGAAGCTTTAAGGACATACCATCCAGCATCAGACATACTGCTGCTTCACTATCCTTCATGTATTTTAGATAAGTGCCCTTGATCTCATCATTGGCATCATCTGATGGAAGTGGTGGTGGATCTTTATCAAAGACATAATGGATCTTTTCAGCCCTGAGATCAATTCTCACTTGCCTGATCCAGTCAGAATAGTTGCTGCCAACTAGCTTGTTATCCAAGATTAATCGTATATTAATGTTTGATGTGCTCATGATGATGGCTTATATGTGAAAAAGAAAACATATAAGAGTATGTTCCTATATATGTATGCATTAATTAGGTCTTTAATTAATCCATTTACTCTCATTATTTCATTGCGAAACAATAGCCCTCACTATTTAATCCGAGAAAACCCGATGGTATTCTTAGTGGGCTAATATCCAATCCTTGATATGAAATTTGACCTTGACTATGGTAAACAAATCAAACTCCTTACCCTTGAAAGGTAGGTATCTCTATACTAATTTTATCTCTACACAACTATTGAATCATTAAATTATCAACTCTTGATACGTGCATATCATATATGCATTCCCCAATCTTGCCTCTAGAACCATTAGCCTTGACTATGGTCAACAAGCTAATGGGCTAGCTAAGATGACCCATTTAATTAGATTCAAACATATTCGATATAATGTGAGCTTGACTGTGGTCAACAATCCACACTATAAAGAACTCTGGTTCTCCTTAAATTAATGGAAGGCTTATATACCTTAGTATTAGTTTGAGGGATTTTAGTTAACTAAGTCTCATCATACATGGTTGGTATACATTGGTATGCTTTCTATATCTATCTCATAAATATAAGCATACAAATATGGTATAGTTATGTACATTACTACATTGATTTCTTCGAGCCAAAAGGGAAATCAAAAGGTCAAACCTAAGTAATATGCATGATTCAAAGAAGTAAAAATAATTACATTATCTTTAAACTTGTTGGATCTCCATCCGGCCCATCTTGCTCCTTGATAGTGGTCTCCATTTCTATCTCTAATTCTAATCTAAGTAATCTAATCACATATTATAATTTGAAAAGAAATACAAACTAACAACAAGTGGCCGGGACATGAAAGTCCTTATTGGGCTGAAACATGCATTATGCTCAATCACATTGTGCCTTGTCCATAACTATCCATCATGCCAATCATACACCCTTATATACATTTCTAATGCATAAAGTAAAACATATAATGGATTATTAACTTTGTTTCAACTCTTGAAACTTACTTTTGAGTTATTTTGATAATGTGATCAAATTAGGAAACTTTTTCCATTTTGGAAACTTTCATTTTAGGAAACCTTTTTGCATGCATGTGTTCTTGTCTCAATTATCAATCCAATTGATCATTAATTAATTATTATTTGATTATTTAATTAATTAATCACATTAAATAATTAAAGAATCAATTTTGGGCTTAAAATAAAGGGTAAGCCGAAACCCACACGATAAACCCCAAAGTGTGTTCACACACAAACTAGTTTTGTGTCTATTAGACCATTTGGGCCTTTTGGAATGAGCCAAGCCCACTCCAGCCCTTAAAACATATTAATAAACTTAATTTTAGTTTATAATATTTAATTTAAATCAGCTCCTTAGGCCCAGCAAGTCATTCACTAATTTAAATCAAGTCCGTAAAAATAATTAAAATTCTGGGTTTGGGTTCACTGGACCTAGTTGTATTCTTTTGGTAATATCTTGAGTTTTAGAATAGATAATTAGATGATTCTAATTTGGTTTTAAAATATACTTTTATACAAATATTTCATAAGAAGAAATCACATTCTAATTTTGCTTCTAAATGGGTCATAACCTAGCTTGAAAATCGAATAAGTGTGCAGTCTTGTACTCATAAACAGTCTTCAGTATTTGGACTATATCTTTCAATTTACAATTGATATTGAGATGAGGTTTGATTTTGTAGCAAATATAAATGTATATCTACAACTTTGTAGAAGATAACTTTTTCTAAAAAGGTCGTTTAGTATGTCAAAAAATAAGTACACAATGAGTTTAATAAGAAGTTTGCAGGATTCTAGGAATAGGGGAAAAAGTTCGTATGGCCCAAAAGGCTACTATCGCGAGCGTGACTTTGGTCATGAGTGCAACATCATGATTTTTCTCTTAACTTTGCTTTTTATTCCCCTTTATCATTATATTAGGCTACCCCTATGTGTTACACATATAACCGAACAAAACAGGCCTTGAATGCAAGTATACAAGGGCTATAGACTCATGTGTATATAAATTTGTATCAAAGTATATATATGGGTTTGTATTATTTGTATCATTTACATTGAAAATTGTCTATGAATGTATACCTATGCATCATTGAAATTGTGCATTAATAGTTAAGTTATATCACCATGAATAATTATGAAAACTTACATGAGTGGTCATCTAATAAGATGTAATGTGATAACCTAAACTTCACTTAAAGGTCCCAAATGGATAGAAATGGATATCTAAACCATTTTCATTGTGAATTAAACAATTTATAGCATAGAAATACATGTATTAATGAATATAATTTTTTTTTCATTTTTTCTCTTGCTTTTTCACACATAAAAAATTGTATATAAAGGGCAAGAAAAATCAAAGCAAGTTTTGAGTAATTTAAGGTAAGTTTAAAAGAATTAGTGCTTTCATCACCATTTTTTCTTGCTTAATTCTTTAAGGCTGAATTTGGTAAATGGATATGGCATTAATGAGTGTTTTTTATGAATGTAAGTGGAAGAATCCAGCAAGAGGAAGGGGAAGGAATAAAAGAATAGATAGAAGTGAAAGTTTTAACCATTTAAGGTTTGGAACTCTAATTGGGCTGAATTATTTGGTTGTGTATGTTTATATGTGTATGTTTATATGTGTTTAATAATTTGAATTGTAAATGAAATGATTTTTGGGGTGTTTTTTGGTGTTAGTTTTCATGGAATTGAATGAGAATAGTAAGAAAGTTCAATTTTGGTAAAATTGTGTTAAAGGTGCACCATGACTATTTTTGGTATATTGGCCATATCTTAGCTTATGGAACTCCAAATTGGATGATTCTGATTGAAAATTAAAATAGAGATATAGACCTCAATTTTTTTTTATGCGGAGGTCAAATTATGGTTTTTCACTTAGGACTAGTGAAAAGTGGCTTGAAATAGACTGGTGGTAGTGAGCATATTAAATTAAGTTGTCTACACTATTTCAGTGATTTCTTAAGCTATAGATGTACAATTGAATTGATTTTTGATTATATGGAAAATAAATAAATAGAAAAATAATTTTTTATAAGATTACTTTGCCTAAAAATCACATTTTATTTGCCTAAATCCCTATGCAATTTGAGCCGGAAAAGCAATCTATTGAAAAACCACACATATAAGTCAACCTGAATGGATTGGTTTCCAATCCTATCATATTGATGCATTTTAGATTGGATAGAATCTAAATCACCTGACTAAATTAAAGTTCAATCTAGTTGGGTAGCTCCTTATTCCATATTATTATTCAGTTTAAGACATTGAAAATTTATTGAAACTCATTCGAAATTTCTCAAACATTTCTAGAACCTTATAAACACATACATAAGGATGTAACATGAAATGTTATATATGAAATGTATGACTTTAAATTAAAATAAAAAAATGTGTGTTAAACATAAATATAAGAAATTATGTACATAAAGCATGATTTAAGTATGTTAATGAGTTTTATACTTTCAAAAACTTCCAAACCTTAAAATCATATGTGCAAGGCTAGTAAATGAAGTAATGAACCTTATTAACATGTATACTCACAATTTATAAGTGTATATATATTTTTCATGCATTTGTGATGAATGTAAATAAACATGGATAATTGTATTGATAGTGTTATATGGTACAAGATGAATGATGAACATGTTGGATTGTAACTTAAGTGTAATTGAGTATAAGTGATATATTGATATTGTTGCATTCTCTAATGTGTACATTGACCCCATGATCATAAATTCATTAAATGTAATATTATTGAGTGATTAAAGATTCATTGAAAGCTCAAATTTTGCATAGTCATGGATAGATAGGCTTGCATGCCTACACGGAATAGTGACTGCAGCTACTAGTGTTAGCATTAAAAGGTGTCTAATGTTTCAATACCTATTGGTACTACTTACCAATATCTAGTGTTTGTTCCCGTTATCCACCATTAATAGGAATTTAGGCAATGAATGAGTATTTAAGTGAATAATAGTGGTAAGAGATTTGTTATTAATAGTGTATATATTTTACTAACTTATTGTAATGTAAGTGCATACTAGGATTACTGTTAATAGAATCCGCATGTTTAGTTAATAAATGTCATTGTTATTATTAAAGGGATTGTCTTGCTAACTAATACATCATGTGATATAAAAATTAAAAGAATGTTATGGTATATTTTAGTTATTAAATGTAAATATGTGAAGTTTGTACTTGCATCTTATACCATTTATGTTTATGACTTCATTAAAAAGTTAATTGCATAGTTTTACTCCCAATTGAGCCATTGCTTAGCACGGGTGTACTTCCCATATAGGTATACAAATGTAAAATAGAAGTGCTACATTTTCAAGTCAACATCTTCAGGCCACTAGTGGTGAATCTTAAAGTCTTATTTTAGTATAAAATTATTTTTGTATTATATAGCATAAAAGATATGTAATATGTGTAATGAACAAGAAATGTAACGATGTTATACATATTTTTTAGATTGTATATGCATTTACATATTATGATATGGAAATGGTATGTAGAATTAAGAATGTAATTTTAATAATGCAAAAAGTATAATGAAGTTATATGAAAAGAACCTATAAATATGCCTTAATTATGTTTAATCTAATTCAAAGGAGATAGTTTAATGAGATGAAATTGTTAGGATGTTGTTGCGCTATCATATTCCTTCTCAGGGGTATGAGGGTGTTATACGGACTTTACCTTGTGTCCTAAATCACATGCCAAATTATCTAGAAGAAGCCATTCGAATATTGGGAATTTTACAACTTGTGGTTATAGGGTTAGTACCTCAATATGACTTTGCATCCTTAGAGATTCTATTTTTTTAAATTAGATAGGCTTTTTGACATCTAACTTATCATATCGATGCAATCTCACTGATTTGCCTTGCTTGATGTTCAAATGTGATCAAGGATGGATTCCTTAGTGATTATTGGCCTTTTTGATGTCATTGACCAACTCTTTCGCCACTGATTTTGGTAGAGACCATACTTGGTTTAAACACTATATAGGTTAACCAAAATAATCTCTTCTTCGGTAGCCCATTATTTCTCTAGGTACCTATAGTAAGTTTTTGAAGGTAGTGTGCCTCTTATGGGTTCTCACAATGGATTTTTTTAGCTGGAAATACTTCATTTTAAGGATTTTCACAGAATCTCATGGCTTATTTTTTCTTAAAATAGACCCAACCTATTCCAGCAGCTTTTATTTATTAATGTTTGTAAGATAGACTACCTGTTTCCAAGTTTTCACCCTATGTTCATATTTTATTTCTTTCCCTTTTTCTCTCTCTCTCTTTTTCTTTTACATATGAGAAATATATGTCACATGAGGTGCTGCTTTTGTTATTTGAAAATTTATCTAGCTCCAGCATATGTCCCTATGTATAGAAATAAGTTTCCCTTTACATATTAATCATATGCTCATATCTAACTTAAGCAAGCATTCTTATCTATATACACCATATGGCAATAGAGATAATCCTAACTAGACATTCAATGCAAAAACTCGAGTTTCCATTTAATATCAGGGAATAACATATTAAGTGGACCTAACTCCTATTATCAATTATCCTTGTAGGTTTTCTTGATTAAAGATTTTCTCTAGACCCTTAATTTTTGCCTAAGGCATTTTTTTGACTTTCACCCTAATGAGGTGCTCAATTTTATCAAGGCCACATTTTTTCAAATTTTAACATATGGAGCTACATTTTCTCTTTCTTTGATTTTTATCTTTTCTTTAAAACCTTTTTATCTTGTCGACCTTGATTGGTTTTTGAATTTAACCCATCATTTTCAATGAGAGTCGCTACTCCTTGCAACAATTTTTTTAGCATTATGGGTCTTTTTTAGTTTGATATAATCTTGCCCTCATAGTTTGGAATACTTGGTCTCAATTGTTTGCACACCAAGTTACCTTTTTACATATAGTGGCCTTTAAATTTCTTTTTAAAAGGTCAGGCCAACCTTTGTTTGTAGGCTTGGTCATAACAGTAGGCCTCCATTCAGTTCTTATCTAATGAGCTCAATTACAAGTGCTTGAGTTTTGCCTATTCCGACTTTGGCAGCTTAGCCTCTAAAGCAACACTAAATGGGAAGTGAGTGGCTTTTATTGAAGTCCTACTCATTGTTTTACACTTTTATTCATATGGGATTTAAAAGCTTTTACATGTATTTCTTCCTTTTTTTCCTTTCTCTTTTTTTATTCATTTAATTTTTTTCATCATTGTTTTTCTTATTATTTTTTTCTTAGTTGAGCATCATTGGCTTCTCTCTTATACAATGCTTTATATATGCTGATGAATAGAGCTGACAATTTTCAAATCATCCCCTGGTCTTTCTCTTTGGCTCTTACAAGAAATTTTAACTCTTTTAAGTAATTCTAGATGCCATTGATCTAAGCTTTCCTGTCAGTTTTCCATATGTGCATCACTTGCAATGTCGCCTTATCTTTTTTACCCATTCTGGTCTAAGCCTTTAAAGTTTTTGATCAATCATTTTTCTGTTTAAGTAAGTTAGAATGACATGCCCTAAAAATTCTTTTGCAATTTCCAATGTATCCTTATAGGTCCAGGTAAAGATTTTTTTCATTTTTTCATCATTTTTCATTTTTTTCTTATTCTTTCAAACTTTAACCTCTCTGTAGGAGTCATATTAGATTCAATGAAGATATATTTATATTTCAAGATTTAATGGAATAGTATTTATTGAATTAATGTACAAAATGTGATGAGAGTTATGATTATTGCCATGCATGATGCAGTCAGATGAGATATTGCATATATAAGCAAAATTATTCATATTATCAACGTAACTAGAGAAACATATAGCATTTTTGAATAATTTAGGCATATAAATTATGTAACACCCTTATCCCTCCTTAAACTGTACCGGCGTACCGAAGACCGAAAAAAAAATTTTTTTTTTCTTAACTTCTATACCTAAAAACCTTATTGACCTTTACTTAATTAAAAACTACCTTTCGCCACTGACTTATAACTGTCCAATTTACTATGCACTTAATAAAAATTTTGCAATATAACGGCTGTACATAGTACTAGTCCCCTTAAAAGCAGACAAACTACACAGCCTCTCAGAGGCACAACAATAAAAAATAACAACAATATACATTCATTCCATCCATTTCATTTGTTCACAATCCAACACTCCTTAGTACAATAACTTCTGTTTACATTACATAACCATAAGTAAAACTGGTACACATATATACATGCCAAAATTATACAACTAGAGCAATCTAAAAGAAATCCTGCAATCTGAATTCTTGCTCCAGCTCCTGTTTACCTACGCGCAGTAAAACTACACGCTGAGCACTCAATATACTAAGTGGTGACTAACAATCGATACATTTCCTAACATTTCCATTTTTATTCTTAAGTATTAGCATATAAATATAAACATAATTATAAAATCAATTATTATCACCTTTAAACAATAACTTAACATTTTCTATAAAATTATTCAATTTAGTCACATAATTACAATTTTGCCATTAAAGGCTCAATGATAATCTTTAAACTGATAACTAAAGTAATTTACGTTTCTTTATACTTAATTTGTCAATTATAAGCAAAATTACATTTTAGTCCTTGTTGTCCATAAAATTCACTTTTTTATTAATTTAACTATTATCTGACTGTTTTATCCTTAATTAATCAATTTTCACTTAATTTACTATCTTTTTACACTTTTTGGAAAAATTACAATTTTGCCCCTAAACTTTCTTTTTCTTTCATTATGGTCCTTCTTCACTTTATTTTTGTACTTTTCATTGTCTTTTCATTTCTTTCTCAGTTTATTACCATTATACCCCTAGTACAGACCCAGCAAAAAATCTCAGACCGGATACACGGAACATGGACCCTACGGGCCCCACTAAAAAGAGAAATGATTCCCAAGGAACCATTCTCAGAACACTGCACTTTTCACTTTAACATTAACACTTAAGCTATGGAGATCAATGATCTTACCCATAGCAAAGCAAGTCGCCATGACCTGCACCGCGGTAAAGGGTGTTCCTATGGCTAGCCAACTATATCCAGACCTAGTTTTTACTGCCAGACTAATTCTAAGGGCACAGTAATAATCACTTTATTAATTCTTTTCAAGTCCAAAAAATTCAATAATTGACTTTTTATTTCTTTTCATTGACATTAATTTAATTTCATATAAATTAATCAATTTCACCATTTTTATGCAATTATTAATCAATAATTCAATTATTTTCAATATACATATTAACATTAAATTCTAAACAAAAATTACAATAATTTCAATAAATGCCAATAAAATTTATTTATGCATTATTTGTTATTTATTATCATTTTTCATTAAAATAATCAATTAATTCACTATAAATCACAACTTTCACTATATACATACACTATAATTAATCTTGAAAATTCCTAAATTAATTCCAAATATTCTCTAAAAATTCATGGACATTAATTTTCATGTCTACTATTAATTTAAGCTAACAATTATTATTTTTATGCAATTTCTCACTATATACCCTAGTGATGAAATTCGGCCAACCCAACTTCACATTCCTAAAAATTGTATTTCTTTCATTTTCATCTTCCATTCATCATTTCTCTCACTTAATAAAATTATCCTAATATAATTACATCAATTAACAACTTTAAATATTTTTGTCCTAATTACATAATTAAGAAAAATTCATAAACTTAGAAAATGTAAAGATTTATTAGTCACTTACAATTTTCTCTTGAATTAGGGAGTCTAGGCTTCCTTTTCCTTGCCTTTGTTCTTCGAAAAATTCCCCTCTATTGCTCACCTACATAGGGCAGCCCATTTAAGCTTAGATTTCTTCATTTTCTTGTTCTCAAATGTAAAAACTAACCTCATAATCATCATCTACACCCAAAAATCTATGGAAAACCACTAAGAAATCAATTTAAAACGTTAAAATTCTCAAGCTCCAACTTACCCTTCTTTCTTTCTTTCCTTGATTTCTTCCCTTCCTTTGCCCAAAACAATCAAGTGAAGCTATTTTAGTACATTAGAGGGATGGAACTACAATTCCTAAGTTGGAATTTGGGAGAAATTTTGAGTAGCCATGAAGTAAAAGAAAGGGAAAAGGAAAGAGAGGGGTTTCGGCCAAGTGAGAGGGAGGAGGAAGATGAGCTGGTTTTCTGGAATTTTCTCCAGAATTCTAGCTCTTATACTCTCTCTAATGGGCCTAAATTTGGGCCAAAGTGATGGGCTTTGCCCATTTAACTTAAAAGGCCCAATTTAGGCCCCTAAAGGCCCAATTAAAATTCTCTCTCTTCCAGCCATCCAATCACTCCAAAAATAATTCCATCAATCTTATCACATCAAAATTAGCTAACACAAAAATTTTTGGCTCAATCGGAGTTCGTTATTGGTCCGATTCAAACTTATCGGTCCGATTCGACAACTGCCGGTGTCACCGAAAAATTTCATTCTCATCACTAAAATATTCTACACAAAAATTCATATAGGCATGCAAAATATGGCAATATTCGGAGTTCGGTTACTATTTTTAATCATTTATGCAAAATCAAGTCACCTTCCCTACCAGGGAAATTGACTCTCTAACTTTTTAGTATTTTTGACCTTTGGAGGTCCATTTGATCTCAATTTCACTTCAAATTTCAACTTCGGACTCACCATGACCAATACTTTTCGATGGTCCAATAAAATATTTTTGACTTTCGGATACCCTTTCGGGTCCGGAAAATACTATTCACCATCGGAAAAGTACTGTTCACGGCTAACCCGGTGTTGAGGCCATTACATTTCTCCCCTACTAAAAGAAATTTCGTCCTCGAAATTTACCTGAACTGAAAAGTAAAGGATAACGCTGTGTCATCATTGTTTCGGGTTCCCATGTTGCTTCTTCGACATTATGGTGATGCTATAGGACTTTCACCAAAGGGATCTGTTTGTTCCGAAGCTATCGAACTTCCCTAGCCAAAATCTGTACTGGTCATTCTTCATAACTCATATCAGTTTGAACTTGTACCTCTTCAGGGGTTATCACATGACTCGGATCAGACCTATATCTACGGAGCATAGACACATGAAAGACGTCATGTATCTTCTCCAAAGCAGATGACAATTTCAATCTATAGGCCACGGGACCCACTCGTTAAAGCACCTCATATGGACCAATGAATCTAGGGCTTAACTTGCCCTTCTTTCCAAATCTCAGAACTTTTTTCCATGGAGATACCTTCAAAAAGACCTTATCTCTGACCTGGAACTCGATATCTTTCCTTTTCAGATCTGCATAAGACTTCTGACGATCCATTGCTTCCCTTAATCTGCTTTTAATGATCTGGACCTTTTCTTCAGAGTCACGAATAAAATCCGAACCCAAAAGCTTTCTTTCACTCAATTCAGTCCAGTACAAAGGAGTCCTGCACTTCCTACCATACAATGCTTCAAATGGAGCCATTTTCAAACTGGTCTGATAGCTGTTGTTGTAGGTGAACTCAGCTAATGGTAAATGTTTTTCCCAATTAGTACCAAATTCAAGGACACAACACCGAAGCATATCCTCTAATATCTGAATCACTCGCTCGGATTGTCCATCAGTCTGAGGGTGAAATGCCGTACTGAGGCAAAGTCTAGTACCCAGAGCATCTTGAAAACTCTTCCAGAAGTGAGAAGTAA
This sequence comes from Excoecaria agallocha, assembly GCA_037975025.1. Taxonomy (NCBI): domain Eukaryota; kingdom Viridiplantae; phylum Streptophyta; class Magnoliopsida; order Malpighiales; family Euphorbiaceae; genus Excoecaria; species Excoecaria agallocha. The sequence continues at coordinate 76,709 of JBBPFJ010000443.1, forward strand.
ACCTGGGATCCCTGTCTGACACAATGGATGCAGGCACTCCATGCAATCTAACTACTTCCTTTATATAGAGTTCTGCCAGTCGGGTCAAAGAGAAATCCATCCGAACTGGCAAGAAGTGAGCTGATTTGGTGAGGCAGTCAACTATTACCCAAATGGCATCATGTTTCCACTGAGTCATAGGTAGCCCAGTCACAAAGTCCATGGTTACCTGATCCCACTTCCACTCTGGAATAACAAGTGGTTGAAGTAGCCCAGAAGGTACCTGATGTTCTGCTTTCACTTGTTGACATGTCAGACATTTGCCCACAAATTCAACCACATCCCGCTTCATGCCTGGCCACCAATAGTAGACGTTCAAATCCTGGTACATTTTGTTACTCCCAGGATGCATAGCATAGCTACTATGGTGTGCTTCTGTCAGAATCTTTTTCTTCAATTCTTCCTGAGCTGGCACATAAAGTTTTCCTTTGAAATAAAGGCTTCCGTCATTTGACAATGAGTAGTCACTTTCACTGTTATGCTGTAGCTTTTCCACAATGGCCTTTAGTTTGTCATCTCCTTTCTAAGCCGCTTTCACTTGATGTACAAAATCTGGTTTAACTCGTAGTTCAGCTATTATAGCTCCATCTGTAGCCAAACTTAAGCTGGTGTTCATTGCCCGAAGAGCTGCAAAGATCACTATTAATCATTTACACTTATCAATGCCTTGCACAAATTCATTTCAAAACATTAACATTACCTGACATAAATTTTCTGCTGAGAGCATCAGCCACTACATTTGCTTTTCTTGGATGGTAGTCGATGTAGCAATCATAGTCTTTGATCAATTCTAACCAGCGTCTCTGTCTAAGATTGAGTTCTTTCTGGGTAAGCAAATACTTTAAACTCTTGTGATCTGAGTAAATGTAGCATCTTTCTCCATATAAGTAATGCCTCCATATCTTTAGTGCAAAAACAATGGCTGCTAACTCTAGATCATGAGTAGGATAGTTTTTCTCATGAGTCTTGAGTTGCCAAGAAGCATAAGCTATCACCTTGCCTTCTTGCATCAGAACGCAGCCTAGCCCATTCTTGGAAGCATCACTGTAAATGACAAAATCCTTGCCTGACTTAGGTTGAGTAAGTATAGGAGCTTCTGTCAACATCGTCTTTAACTTCTCAAAACACTCTTGGCACTTGTCAGTCCACACAAATTTGACATTTTTCTGCAGCAGTCTTGTCATAGGAACTGCAATGGTGGAGAAGCCCTTGATAAATCTCCTATAGTATCCAGCTAAACCCAGAAAACTTCGCACTTCGGTTACATTTTTGGGTGGCTTCCACTGAAGGATTGCTTCAATCTTTGAAGGATCTACTTCAATACCCTCTGCTGAGATAACATGACCCAAAAAGATACTTCATTCAGCCAAAAGTCACATTTGCTAAATTTGGCATAAAGCTGCTTTTCTGTCAATGTCTGCAATACAATCCTCAGATGTTCATCATGCTCTTTTGGGGTCTTAGAATACACCAGTATGTCATCAATGAAGACCACCACAAAATGATCCAAGTAGGGGTGAAAAACTCTGTTCATCAGGTCCATGAAAGCTACTGGTGCATTTGTAAGCCCAAATGGCATGACCAAAAACTCATAATGGCCATACCTAGTACGGAAAGCAGTCTTAGGCACATCAATTTCTTTTACCCCCATTTGATAATAGCCCGATCTCAGATCTATCTTAGAGAAGACACCCGCTCCCTTAAGCTGGTCAAACAGATCTTCTATGCGAGGAAGGGGATACTTGTTCTTGACTGTCACTTTATTTAGTTGCCGGTAATCTATGCACAGTCGAAGAGTTCCATCCTTTTTCTTTACAAATAGGACAGGTGCTCCCCATGGAGAAGTGCTAGGTCTGATAAATCCCTTATCGAGCAACTCCTGAAGCTGAATCTTTAACTCTTTCAATTCTGCAGGTGCCATTCTATACGGAGCAATAGAGATAGGAGCAGTACCAGGAGTGACCTTAATGGAGAATTCCACTTCTCTATCAGGTGGTAAGCCTGGAAGCTCATCTGGGAACACATCCTGGAACTCCCTAACTGTAGGCACATCTGACACCTTTAAACTATCCTTCTTCGCCTCCACTGCAAAACACATATATGCTTCACAGCCTTTTCTGATCAATCTTTTTGCTACAGTGGCTGATATCACCTCCGACAAAAATTCAGATCTCACACCTACAATAGTGATGTCATCACCATTCTGAAGCTGTAATGTAACCCTCTTCTTTCTGCACTCGACAGTCGCTTGGTGGGCGGATAGCCAATCCATCCCAAGAATTAAATCAAACTCACGGAAGGGCAATTCGATAAGATTTGCCAGGAATACATGTCCCTGGACACTGATAGGACACTGTCTATATACCTTATTCACTACCACACTATGCCCCAGAGGATTACTCACCAAGATGTCCTGGTCCAAGTAGGCCTCTTTCATCCCTTTACCCCATGCCAATTATGTGCTAATATAGGAATGTGTGGATCTAGGATCTATCAATGCATGTACAGAATCAGATAACAGAATGAACTTACCCATAATCACATCAGGAGCATCCTCCTCTTCACGAGCTCTCACAACATATGTCTGTCCCCCTGATCGCCTCTGTCCCTGAGACGACTGCCCAACTGGTCTGGAGGCTGATGGATTAGGGGCTGCTCCCCTACCACGGCCACGTGGTGCAGAAGATCCAGTACCGAAAGCTGGTGAAGCTACTGAAGCAGTCTGTATTATGGGATAGTCTTTGATCTGGTGATCTTGGGACCCACACTTGAAACAGGCTCCTGTCAGAAATCTGCACTCCCCAGGGTGTGTCCTGCCACAATGCTCACACTGTACTGCTGACCCACTATCTTTGCCTCGGGGTGCACTAGATGTCATGGTGGCAATAGACTTGCCACGGGAGGCACTACCCTGTCCTCTGCCTGCTGGTGAATGACCCTAAGGTGCCTGCTGACCTTTTTGCTTTTTACTCTGTCCTGACTTTCCACTGCTCTGTCCCTGCTTTCTCTTTTGCTGAAATCGGGACTGCCTCTCTGCTTGCTCAACCTGAGTAGTTTCTAACTTGAGAGCTGCATCAATCATAGTTCTCAGATCTGGGTATTTCTGGGCCCCGATGATCTGCCTCAACTCAGTATGCAGTCCCCTCTCAAATCGCTGACATAATCTCTCTTCTATAGCCAAGCCCTCATCTAAATAAGCGCTCAAGCACTCAAACTCTCTATCATACTCAGCTACTGTACGGTTTCCTTGTCTCAGCCTCCAAAAAGCGTCTTGCATAGCAATCTTGTATTCAGACCCAATATATTTCTTCTCAAACTGATCAATGAAGAACTTCCAATTCAGACGGTCTGTAGGTGTATGTCTCCGAACGGAGTCCCACCAAATAAAAGCTGGACCCTGAAGCAAGGCTATGATACCCTCAAGTTTCTCTTCTTCAGAACTATGGGTAATTTCAAACAATCTCTTCATTTTAAAAAGCCATGCCTCAGCAGCTGCTGGCATCAAAGGGTCCTCACCTGAAAAATCCTCTGCTCCCAGTCTTTTCAACTGCTCCAATATAGGTCTTCTTTTAGGCGGAGCAGGCTGCTGAACCTGTATCACTGGTGGCGGTGCCTGAACCTGTGCAGCCTGAAGTCGCTGCTGGATGTAATCTGACATCAGGTTAAGGAAATCCAGCTGAGGAGGAGGAGGAGGAGGAGCTACTGGTGGAGGTGCCTGCTGCGGTGGGACCTCCTGTTGCCCCATATTACTTGAGGACTCACTCCTGTTATCGCCTGCCTCACGGCTCGGCTCGCTAGACATCTTTTCACTATAAAACAGAAAGGAGCAAGAATTCATTAATTCCAAAACAACTTCTCAAAATAACAATTGGCATGTATATAATCAATTTAAATCAAACATTGCACCCACTCCGATCTTAGAACCGTCTAAACCACAGCTCTGATACCACAAATTGTAACACCCTTATCCCTCCTTAAACTGTACCGACGTACCGAAGACCAAAAATTTTTTATTTTTTTTTCTTAACTTCTATACCTAAAAACCTTATTGACATTTACTTAATTAAAAACTACCTTTCGCCACTGACTTATAACTGTCCAATTTACTATGCACTTAATAAAAATTTTGCAATATAACGGCTGTACATAGTACTAGCCCCCTGAAAAGCAGACAAACCACACAGCCTCTCAGAGGCACAACAATAAAAAATAACAACCATATACATTCATTCCATCCATTTCATTTGTTCACAATCCAACACTCCTTAGTACAATAACTTCTGTTTACATTACATATCCTTAAGTAAAACTTGTACTCATATATACATGCCAAAATTATACAACTAGAGCAATCTAAAAGAAATCCTGCAATCTGAATTCTTGCTCCAGCTCCTGTTTACCTGCACGCAGTAAAACTATACGCTGAGCACTCAATATGCTCAATGGTGACTAACAATCGATACATTTCCTAACATTTCCATTTTTATTCTTAAGCATTAGCATATAAATATAAACATAATTATAAAATCAATTATTATCACCTTTAAACAATAACTTAGCGTTTTCCATAAAATTATTCAATTTAGTCACATAATTACAATTTTACCATTAAAGGCTCAATGATAATCTTTAAACCGATAACTGAAGTAATTTACATTTCTTTACACTTAATTTGTCAATTATAAACAAAATTACATTTTAGTCCTTGTTGTCCATAAAATTCACTTTTTCATTAATTTAACTATTATCTGACTGTTTCATCCTTAACTAATCAATTTTCACTTAATTTACTATCTTTTTTACACTTTTTGGGAAAATTACCATTTTGCCCCTAAACTTTCTTTTTCTTTCATTATGGTCCTTCTTCACTTTCTTTTTGTACTTTTCATTGTCTTTTCACTTCTTTCTCAATTTATTACCATTATGCCCCTAGTACCGACCCGACAAAAAATTTCAGACCGGATACACGGAACATGGACCCCACGGACCCCACTAAAAAGAGAAATGATTCCCAAGGAACCATTCTCAGAACACTGCACTTTTCACTTTAACATTAACACTTAAGCTATGGAGATCAATGATCCTACCCATAGCAAAGCAAGTCGCCATGACCTGCACCGCGGTAAAGGGTGTTCCTATGGCTAGCCAACTATATCCAGACCTAGTTTTTACTGCCAGACTAATTCTAAGGGCACAGTAATAATCACTTTATTAATTCTTTTCAAGTCCAAAAATTTCAATAATTGACTTTTTATTTCTTTTCATTGACATTAATTTAATTTCATATAAATTAATCAATTTCACCATTTTTATGCAATTATTAATCAATAATTCAATTATTTTCAATATACATATTAACATTAAATTCTAAACAAAAATCACAATAATTTCAATAAATGCCAATAAAATTTATTTATGCATTATTTATTATTTATTATCATTTTTCATTAAAATAATCAATTAATTCACTATAGATCACAACTTTCACTATATACATACACTATAATTAATCTTGTAAATTCCTAAATTAATTTCAAATATTCTCTAAAAATTCATGGACATTAATTTTCATGTCTACTATTAATTTAAGCTAACAATTATTATTTTTATGCAATTTCTCACTATATACCCTAGTGATGAAATTCGGCCAACCCAACTTCACATTCCTAAAAATTGTATTTCTTTCACTTTTATCTTCCATTCATCATTTCTCTCACTTAATTACAATTACCCTAACATAACTACATCAATTAACAACTTTAAACATTTTTGTCCTAATTATATAATTAAGAAAAATTCATAAACTTAGAAAATGTAAAGATTTATTAGTCACTTACAATTTTTTCTTGAATTAGGAAGTCTAGGCTTCCTTTCCCTTGCCTTTGTTCTTGGAAAAACTCCCCTCAATTTGCTCACCTACATAGGGCAGCCCATTTAAGCTTAGATTTCTTCATTTTCTTGTTCTCAAATGCAAAAACTAACCTCATAATCATAATCTACACCCAAAAATCTATGGAAAACCACTAAGAAATCAATTTAAAACATTAAAATTCTCAAGCTCCAACTTACCCTTCTTTCTTTCTTTCCTTGATTTCTTCCCTTCCTTTGCCCAAAACAATCAAGTGAAGCTATTTTAATATATTAGAGGGATGGGACTACAATTCCTAAGTTGGAATTTGGGAGAAATTTTGAGTAGCCATGAAGTAAAAGAAAGGGAGAAGGAAAGAAATGGGTTTCGGCCAAGTGAGAGGGAGGAGGAAGATGAGCTGGTTTTCTGGAATTTTCTCCAGAATTCTAGCTCTTATACTCTCCCTAATGGGCCCAAATTTGGGCCAAAGTGATGGGCTTTGCCCATTTAACTTAAAAGGCCCAATTAAAATTATCTCTCTTCCAGCCATCCAATCACTCCAAAAATAATTTCATCACTCTTATCACATCAAAATTAGCTAACACGAAAATTTTTGGCTCAATCGGAGTTCGTTATCGGTCCGATTCAAACTTATCGGTCCGATTCGACAACTGCCGGTGTCACCAAAAAATTCCATTCTCATTACTAAAATATTCTACACAAAAATTCATGTAGGCATGCAAAATATGGCAATATTCGGAGTTTGTTTACTATTTTTAATCATTTACGCAAAATCAAGTCACCTTTTCTACCATGGAAATTGACTCGCTAACTTTTTAGTATTTTTGACCTTTGGAGGTCCATTTGACCTCAATTTCACTTCAAATTTCAACTTCGGACTCACCATGACCAATACTTTCCGATGGTCCAATAAAATATTTTTGACTTTCGGGTACCCTTTCCGGCCCGGAAAACACTATTCACCATCGGAAAGTACTGTTCACGGCTAACCCAGTGTTAAGGCCATTACATTTCTCCCCTATTAAAAGAAATTTCGTCCTCGAAATTTACCTAAACTGAAAAGTAGAGGATAACGCTGTCTCATCATTGCTTCGGGTTCCCATGTTGCTTCTTCGACATTATGGTGATGCCATAGGACTTTTACCAAAGGGATCTGTTTGTTCCGAAGCTGTCGAACTTCCCTAGCCAAAATCTGTACTGGTCTTTCTTCATAACTCATATCAGTTTGAACTTGTACCTCTTCAGGGGTTATCACATGACTCGGATCAGACCTATATCTGCGGAGCATAGACACATGAAAGACGTCATGTATCTTCTCCAAAGCAGATGGCAATTTCAATCTATAGGCCACGGGACCCACTCGTTGAAGCACCTCATACGGACCAATGAATCTAGGGCTTAACTTGCCTTTCTTTCCAAATCTCAAAACTTTTTTCCATGGAGATACCTTCAAAAAGACCTTATCTCCGACCTGGAACTCGATATCTTTCCTTTTCAGATCTGTATAAGACTTCTGACGATCCA